>QRFJ01004962.1:0-28304 GCA_006176705.1 Cocos nucifera | reverse complement strand
GTGAATGTCTCTTCTAGGTCGGCGATGTGGTTCTCTGAAGATCAACTTTTGACAAGCATATCATCCACATAAATCTTCATATTGCAGTCAATCTACTTCTTGAAGATTTTGTTTATCGGGCACTGATAAGTTATACCTATATTTTTGAGTCCAAAAGAACATTTAATCCTATAACAATAAAGATCATGATCAGTAATAAAAGCAATTTTTTCATTATCTTCAGATGTCAACTAGATTTGGTTACAGCCCGAGAAGGCATCTATGAAGGTAAAGAGCTCATGGCTCGATGTTGCATCTACCAATTGATCAATTCTAGGTAGAGAATAGCTATCTTTTGGGCAGGCATTATTCAGGTCAATGAAGTCAATGCACATCATTCATTTGCCATTTGCCTTCTTAATAAGGACTATACTAGCAATCCAATCTAAGTAGGATACCTCCTGGACGAATTTAGCTTTGAAGAGTTTATCTACCTCAACCATAATTACTTTCTATCACTCTGGTGCAAAGCTTCGCTTCTTTTGCTTCATAGACCAACGTTTGGAGTCCACAACTTAGACGATGTTTCATTACCTCTGCATCTATTATGGGGTATATCTGAAGAATCTAGGCAAAAAACATCAGGGAAGCGACTAGTTGTGTGATGAAGTGGATAAAAATAACTAATAAAAAGTATAAATTATAAATAAATTAAATCTATTTATTAGAAATTGATACTTTTATTAAATTTTAATCTCTCTCTAGGTAAAGGAAAGACCAGGATGCTCAGCATAGTAAAAAATAAAAAAATAAAAAAAGAAAGAAAGAAAAAAAATGAGAAGAAAAGGCAGTGTGAAAGCTACCTTAATTCATGAGTATAAAATTGAGAATGTATAGAAAATTGACCAAAATAGGTGATAAGAGAGGATACTTTTATTCTTTTAATTTAATACTGAAATGCTAAAGTTAGTCATCACGAATACAAGTGCTATAGATCTTTGATGTACTCTAAGAAAGTTTTTAATTGTATTGACTGAAAAAATTTGCTTTGAAGCTCAATGCTTAGTTAGCAGTATTTTCTAAACTTTTTGACTTTTAATCCTAAATTTTATCTCTGTGATGGATAATCTTATTAAAATATGGTATTAAATAAAACATTGCTAAGGGACTAGCAATGACTAAGTTGGGGGGTGTGATAAGTGATAAAAATATACTAATAAAAGTATTAAATTATAAAATAAATTAATCTATTTTATTAGAAATTGATATTTTTATTAATTTTATATAGGAAAGAAGGCTACCAATGTGAAGATCTTATTTTTTTGGTTCAGATGAAAAAAATTTCAGGCAAAACAGACTTCAAACGAGCCCAAAATTGAATTTCAAAAAAAAAAAAAAAAAAAACCCGACGCAACGCTGACGTCAGCATATTTCGCGGCGCACGGTGGACCATCTGAAGGGTAATTCGAGAATTTCATAGCTTAAAGCGCGTGCTGATTGGCTGAAGAACGTGGCGGTTCACACAACACCGGGCTTGCGCACGATCCATGGAGGGCAATTTAGGAATTCTGGCTGATCCAACGGGCGGTTTTCACTGAAGCTTGATCGGACGGGTGAGAAGAAGGCGCTGATGGACGGCATCCGCAGCTCCCGATCGAGATCCAACGGCCAAGATTCATCCCGACATAAAACTAAAGGTCTGAAGGCTTATTTCAACGCGATCGGACGGCCCAGATTTGATCCAACGGTCGATCCAACGGTTGGGATTAAATCCAACTTGATCTGGATTATTTTAAGGGATTTTTGAGTGGTTTTTGGACCATTTGATCACCATCCAACGGTCAGAATTACCCAGATCTTAATTTGAGTTGTTTTGGGAGTCTTAAACCTAGTTTTTGATGGAATTTGAGGGGAAATCAAATTTTTTATCTATAAAATCTATGGTTGTCGTACAAAAAAAAAGAGTGAGGGAAAAGAGAGAAGAGAGAGAAAGAGAGAGAGGAGAAAGAGAGAAGAGAAAAAAAGAAAGAGAGAGAAAGAGAGAGACGGGGAGAAAGAGAGAGAGGGAAAAAGAGAGAGACAAAGAGAGAGACGGGGAGAAAGAGAGAGGGAGAAAGAGAGAAAGAAAGAGAGAGGAGAGAGATAAAAAAAGTGATTTGTGAGAAAATTAAAAAGTTTTTTTTTTTTATTTTTCTTCAACGATCAAGACATCAAGGAGCCTCTTCTTCTTCGCCAAGTTCTCCACATCAACAGCAGCAGACAATCAATTTCAGCAATCAAACAGTCTAATTTCTTCATGCTTTTTATTTTATTTGCTGTTTTTGAATTTGTTATAATAAACTAAATTTTATTTTACTAAGGCTAAGGTGTAGCCACTCTTTTGATGCAATATTCAGTATGACTTATTTTTAAATTTTATTCATGAGGAGTATATAAATCTGATCTTAATGCTTTTAGATTACTGGCCATCTTTTAATTGATCTGATGAACATAGATGTTACGGACCAAGTACATCTATGTTAATGCTTCTTGATTATATACCTTGTATTATGAATCAAATTAGAATTCATATGCATGCGGGAATTTTAGTGCGCTTTGGACGCAGCGTATTTTAATTAGAGGGTTTCACAAAACCTAATGCATTAATATTTATTTAAATTACACCTGGACCAAAGGGTAATTAATAAATATTAATAGATTTGCTATGCCTGGACCAAAGGATAGTGAATAAATTAGGAGACTCCACCGTCACATGAAATAAAATTAATCTAAAAAACTGAATATTGTATTGACTGAGTTGGTGAACCGATTGCCTTAGTAATCCATTGCTCTTGAATTTAAAACCCTAATAATTTACACTCTCTCTATTTAATTAAAAATTTTTAATTATTTTTTTTTAATTTTTTTTAATTTCTTATTCTCATAAATCGATCTTCTAAATAAAGCATAGGAAAGAGCTTTTCAGTGCTTATTTTCCAATCCTCTAGGGATGATACTCTACTCATTCACTTTATTACTTGATCGACTGGTGCACTTGCCATAGCTATAAATTAGCATGCATCACGTTCCTTCATAAAAAGGTAACAAGTTGCCTTTTGACCTTCTCTTCCAAATTTGAGTCAATCTGAACTGTATGGTCCTCATTCCCATCATTCAAGAAAACTACGATAAGATCATCAATTGGTTCTCTCCGCTCCTCAATCAAATCATCATGAATGTCAAGCCCATCCACTAGATAAAGTTTGGACTGCTTTCCTTCTTGTAGAACAATTGTATAATAATGATGTGCCAGGGTCTGATCTCCTCTGACTTCTTCGACTCCGTATTATATTAGAAACTTTATCTTCAAGTAGTATATCAATACCATAGCTTGAAGTGCGTTCAACTTGGATCACCCAAGGATAGCATTATAAGCAAAAAGATCCTTCACTATCAAAAAATTGATTTGACCTTTGGATTATTTTGGGTATCAACCTGCTACAACTGGTAGAGTGATTATTTCTTCAATCGGTATAGTGTCACTGGTGAACCCGACTAATGAAAAATTTAGCGGCCCCATACGACTATCAAGTATAGACATTTTAGAGAAAGCATCATAAAATAAGATATCGACCAAATTTTTATTATCAACCAAGATATGGCGTATATCATAATTTATAATATTTAAAAATTACAACCATATCATTATGTGAAAATTAAATTCCTTATGCATCTTCATCAGTGAAAGCTACGGATTCTTCAATCCTCTGCTTCTTTACAGACTCTACCAATCTACTGGCCTCTTCTTGTTGATATTCTCTAGCGATTGTGTTGATGATTCTAAGGAGGGATCAGTCTCCTTATGGTTCTTCCCTCTAAGGTGATTTTGGCTATGGAAGAGCTTTCGATCGATCTTCCCTTCTTTCTAACCGACATTGCAGAAATTGATTCAACTGACCTTATCTAATCAACTCCTCAATTTCATCCTAGAGCTGAACATATTTTTTAGTATCGTGACAATGGTCATGATGATACGGGCAATACTTATTTGGATTGTGCTTGCTTGGATGAGACCGTATCTTATTTGGCCTCAGTAATTGCTTCTTGATCTCTATCAGCACTTGAATTTTTGGAGCATTCAAGAGAGAATAGTCATGAAATCTTCTAGGAGGGGGCCTTCATCGCATCCTTCTATCCGAACTTCTCGATCGATGAGCCTGAGGTGGAGTCTGGGCTCGTCTGCATTCAGGAGGATTCTAGAAAGCAACCGAGCTTCACTTGGCTTCTCCTCAGGTGCGGGCTTATTAGATTCTCCAATCTACTGCTCTCCTATGGTCTCATCATCCCAAAGCTTGAAATTTTCTTCAGCTCGGGCATAACTCTCAGCCTGAGCTAGCATGTTGGCGAAGTCCCAAAAATATTTCTTCTCTAAAAAGAAGAGAAGATCATTCTTCAAAAAGCTACCTTTCAGAGCGGCTATAGTAATATATTGATCTAGATTTTGGACCTCCAAAATAGTAGCATTAAAGCAGTTGATATAAGCTCAGATGGATTTTTCTTTGTTCTGTTTAATATTGATGAGGAAATTTGAGCTCCACCTCGAACATCGACTGCTAACAAAGTGAGCTACAAATTGATGGCTCAATTGGTCAAAGAAATAAACGGTACCCAACTTGAGGCCCAAGTATCAGTTTCTTGCTACACCCTTCAGGATGAATGAAAAAGCTTGGTACAAAATGGTGTCCGGTGTACCATGGAGAAGCATCATAGTTTGGAAGACTTTGAAGTGGTCGATAGGATCTGAAGTTCCATCATAACTCTTAAACCGCAAGAGTTTGAAGTTCGGTGGGATGGGCTCCTACATGATTTGGATAGCAAATGGTGGGTTGGTGTAGCTGTCATTGTTGCGAACAGGGATGGTATGGCAAAGCTCTTCAATTCACTAATTCATCTTCTAGAGCTTCTAATTGAGGGCATCATCTCGATCATGGATCTTAAGATGTGGCAAACTTGATGGGGGTAGAGTCATGCTCGAAGCAGGATCTCTATACTTTCTATTTTTTCTTTTCAAGATTCTCTAGCTAGCTTCTCCAAGTAGGCCTTTCTTGTACCAGATCTCGACGTTCTGGTGACAGTCTTTTTGATGGTGTCGGCATCGAAACTTGTGGCATGGCATCCATAGCCTCCATGTGACCTCTCACCTACTATAGCAATAGATTGAACTAGTTTATATCTAAATCATACTAATCTATAGTTATGGCAAGTACACCAGTTGATCAAGTAATAAAGTAAGTGAGTAGAGTATCATTCCTAGAGGATTGAAAAACAAATACTAAAAAGCTCTTTCCTATGCTTTATTTAGGAGAATTAAAAAATTAAAGAATAAAATAAAAAATAATTAAAAATTATAAGAAAATAGAGAGAGTGTAATTATTAGGGTTTTAAACTTAAGAGCAATAGGTTACTAAGGCAATCGGTTCACCAACTCAGTCAATACAAAATTCAGGTTATCAGGTTAATTTTATTTCATATGATGGTAGAGTCTCTTAGTTTATTCACTATCCTTTGATCCAGGCATAGCAAAACTATCAATATTTATTAATTATTCTTTGGTCTAGCTGTAATTTAAATAAATATCAATGTATTAAGTTTTGTGAAATCCTCTAATTAAAATACGCTGCATCCAAAGCGCATTAAAATTTTTGCATGCATATGAATTCTAATTCAATTCATAATACAAGATATATAATCAAGAAGCAATAACATGGATGTACTTGGTCTGTATCATCTATGTTCATCAGATCAGTTAGAAGATGGCTAGTAATCTAGAAGCATTAAGATCAGATTTATATACTCCTCATGAATAAAATTTAAAATTAAAAATAAATCATACTAAATATTGCATCAAAAGAGTGGCTACACTTTAGCCTTAGTAAAAAAAAATTTAGTTCATGATAACAAGTTCAAAAATAGTAAATAAAATAAAAAACATGAAGAAATTAGACTGTTTATTTGCTGAAATTGGTTGTTCGTTGCTCTTGGTGTGGAAAACTCGATGAAGAAGAAGAGAAATCCCTTGATCAATGTCCTGATTGTCAAAAGAAGAAAAGAAGAAGAAAGAAAAATAATAAAGAAAAATAAAAGCTCTTTCTCTTCTCTCTTCCTTAAAACTCTCAAACCCTCTCTAAAATCTCTCTAAAGATCTCTTTCTATTTTTCTCTATTACTCTCTATTAGTATTCTAAAACTCTCTCTATTTTTCTCTACTACTCTCTGTTACTATTCTAAAACTCTCTCCCTTGGCAACAACAGCAATAGGGTCTTTAAATAGGCTAAGAAGAAGAGTTTCTATCGAAATCCATAAAAAATCCTGGAAGAATTGGGTTTAAAACTCCTAACATAACTCAGATTGAAATCTGGATCATTTGACCATTGGATGATGATCAAATGGCCAAAAACCACTCAAAATTCACTTTTAATCTCCTAGATCCACTAGGATTAAATAGTAGCCATTGGATCAACTCCTAGATGGATTATGGGTCGTCTGATCGTGCACAAGAGAGCTTCAGACATTAGTTAAAAATCAGGATGAACCTTAACCGTTGGATCTCGACCAGGAGCTGTATCCACTGTTCGTCAACGCATAGATTTTAGTCGTTCGATCAAATTCTAGAGAACAGCATCCATTGGATCAGACAAAATTTTTAGAATACCCTCTATAGATCATGTGCAAGCCCAGCATTGCGTGGACCGCCGCTTCCTTCAGCCAATCGGAGCATGCTTGTCCCCATGAAATCTTCGAAATGCCCTCGCCTAGTCACTATAGCGGTCCATCATGCACCGCAAAAAATTCTAACATTAGTGCAGCATAAGCATGGCATCAGTGGACAGTCGGTCTGAGTGCGGTCGGGTCAGATGGTCTACTGAGCTGATTTGAACTAGACTGGCCGACTTTTTTTTTATCATTACCTTTGAAATTCAATTTCGGGCTCGTTTGAAGTTCGTTTTGCATAAAATTTATTTCATCTGATCCAGAAAAATAAGATCTTCATATTGGTGAGCTTCTTTTCTATATAAAATTAACAAAAATATTAATTTTTTAAAATAAATTAATTTATTTTATAATTTAATATTTTATTAGTGTATTTTTATCACTTATCACACCTTCCAACTTAGTCATTGCTAGTCCCTTAGAAATGCTTTATTTAATATTATGTTTCAATAAGATCATCCATCAAAAAGATAAATCTAGAGTTAAAGATCAAAAAGTTTAGAAAATACCACTAACTAAGCATTGAGTTTCAGAAGTAAATTTTGTAGTCAGTATAATTAAAAACTTTCTTAGAGTACATAAAAGATCTACAGCACTTGTGTTCGTGATAACTAACTTTAGCATTTTAGTGTTAATTTTAAAGGATAAAAGTATCATCTCTTATCATCTATTTTGGTTAATTTTCTATACATTTCTAATTTTATACTCATGAATTAAGGTAGCTTTCACACTGCCTCATTTTTTTTTTTTTTTTTGCTAAGCATCCTGGCCTTTCCTTCACCATTTTACATGAATTTTCATACTTGACCTAGGTGCAGAGACCTAGTTATTAAGGCTTTGGGCAATCCACATATACTCTATCTTTTGCACTTTATTTTTAGGCAGGTAGCTCTTTCCTTAAATTCAAGTTTTTTTGATTAGAATATATATTAATTATCAATTTTTAGTGATAATTGAATCCTCAGTTGGCCTTATAATCAATACCTACTTTGCCTTGTTAGTGTGCATGTACAATTAGATGTGCTAATAGTCTTTTGATGATTTAAGTAGGCTGCTAAAAGTATGACCAACTAATCTACTTCTTTAACTCGTTACATTCATTAGCAGATACTTTTATCTTTTATCACTTGTCTAACTATCTTGCTCAAGATTTTCTTCTTGACATATGATTTTAAAAAAAAATTTTTTACCCCCCAACTTATCTATATTATCTTAAAGGAGAAAGAAAAATAAAGGGTGCAATAAAGAACAAAAAGAAATATACCTAATTTGGTTCAGTCTGGTTCTTTGAAGCTTTGAAATTTGGATTGAGCTCTCATTAATTTTTCTCTACAAAATTGAAAATACACACCAAAGCAGTAAAAGGGCAACAATAAATTACTAAAAAATAAATAAAAAGAAAAATAATCAAAACTAAAAAGAAAAGAAATAACTTATCTAGTAGTTCTGATTTATAGTCTTTAGCTTGACTTTCTTTGAGTTCTAAGTTGAATTAATCTAGTGCTACTTCAATTGGAATACTTTCATATTTGGTCGAGCCCACTTTCAATTGGACATTGCTAGCTTTCATAATCTCAAACCTATTTTCTACAAAATTCTCATATACTAAATTATCAATAATATCAATTAAAAAATAAGTTTGATTATGATCAGGATGTTTAGTATCTTTGAAAACATTAAAAGTAACTTATTCATCTTAAATTCTAAGAATTAATTTTTTTTATTAAACATCTATTAAAGCTCCTCCAGTAGCTAAAAAGAGTCTTCCTAAGATAAAGGATACATCATAATCTTCTTCCATATCAAGATAATAAAATCAATAGAAAAAATAAACTTATTTACCTTTACCAAGATATCCTCCACTATACCTCTTGGATATTTGATGGATCTGTCAGCTAATTGAAGAGTAATAGTGGTAGGCTTCGGTTCTTCTAGATCAAGCTTCTTGAAAATAGAAAAAGACATGAGATTAATACTTGCTCCTAAATCACATAAAATTTTATCAAAACTATAATCACCAATAATGCAAGAGATAGTAAAACTTTCTGGATCTTTTAGCTTCTATGGTAATTTATTTTGAAGTATTACTGAGCATTCTTCATTCAAATTTATTCTCTCATGCTCCTTCAGTTTTTTCTTATTTGTTAGAATTTCTTTAAGAAACTTGGTATACCTAGGCATTTGAGTGGTAGAATCTACAAAAGGAATATTAATATATAAATTCTTTAAAATTTAAAAAAAAATAAAAAATTTCTTATTTGGATGTTGTATTTATCTCTCTGAGAATGATAATGATGGCACGTAGGGCTTCACATTTGGATTGACAAACTGTATACCTGGAGACCATCCATCTACTGGTTGTTTTGGTGATTGATAAATTTTAGTTGATGGTTTCTTATTTATAGTTAGCTCTTCAATCTTTTTCTTCTGATGTGGCTCCTCCAACTTTTTACCACTTCTTAGAGTGATAGCATTGACTTGCTTCCTTGGATTGGTCTCCGTGTTGCTGGGCAAGGATCCCTAAGATCTCTCGAAGATTATCTTAGCTATTTGGCCTATTTGCATCTCCAAGTTTTGAATTATTGCTGCTTGGTCCTGCCTAAGTTTGGCTTCCAAATTTTTTATAGTTGCTTCTTGATTTTGCATGAATTTGACTATCAACTCCTCCATGTTGGACTTCTTTTCAGGTACTTGGAATCCTGGGGGTGGCTGTTGTGCTGCATTTTGATTGCTCCATGAGAAATTTGGGTGCTGCCTTCACCCTTGATTGTATGTATTGGAGTAGGGATTATTTTATTATGGTCTAAAAAAATTATCAATATAATTAGCTATATCGGTTGCTTTAGCAAAAGGATTATCTGTCTGGTGGTTTCTTGTATCATGTCCTCCTCCACACAGGTCATAAGTGATGCTCTGAACATGCATAGCTATTTCCTTCAAGTTGTTGACTTTGACTCTAAGGGCTATAATTTCAGCTAGTAAGGTTGGCACGCAATCTACTTCCTACATAGTTGCTGGTCTTTTCGGCATCATGCATTCTGTTTGCCACTAATAGCTATTTGATGCCATCTCATCGATCAGATTAAAGGCTTCTTCCTCCATTTTTTGATTAATGGTTTCTTCTGCTACTGCATCAATTATAGAATGATTAGTAGGAGATAAATCATTATAGAAAATTTATACCTGAAGCCATACGAATAGTTGATGATGTGGACATCTCCTCAGTAGTTTCTTGAAATGCTCCCAAGCCTCATATAGTGTCTCCATGTCCATCTGCATAAAAGAAGTGATATCGTTGCGCATCTTGGCAGTCTTGAAAGGTGAAAAGTACTTGACTAAGAATTTTTTGGCTAGGACATCCCAAGTTATGATAGAACCTATAGAAAGAGAATGAAGCCAACTTTTAGCTTTGTCCCATAAAGAGAAAGAAAATAACCTTAATCTAATAGCATCATCCGACACCCCATTAATTTTAAAAGTATCACAAAGTTCAAGAAAGTTAGAAATATGGGCATTTGGATCATCATGCATGTGTCCACTGAATTGGATAGTTGATTGAATCATCTGGATCATCGTCAGTTTTATTTTGAAGTTGTTTGCTCACACAGGCGGTCTCCTGATGCTCGAAGCTACATCGACTATAGATGGTATGATGTAATCGTTTAGTGAATAATGTACTACTCGAATAGCTTCATGCTATCCCTTGATCGCCATATCCAATCCTAGATTGATGTCGTTAGGATCTTCAGCTACCATGTTTCTTTGTTATTGTAGTCTTCTGATGGTCCTTTCAATTTTTGGATCTAAAGGTAGTAAGTTACTATGTCCAGTACGTGTCATGCATTGAACAAATTTTAAAAATAAAGTAAGAATAAAAATTAAAAATAAAATTCTAAAGTAAAGCTAGGATCAAAATTTTAATATTATTTTAGACACAATCTCCGATAATGATGCCAAAAACTTGATGCGTACTAATCTATAGCTATGGCAAGTGCACCAATCGATCAAGTAATAAAGTAAGTGAGTAGAGTATCGTTCCTAGAGGATTGGAAAATAAGTACTGAAAAGCTCTTTTCTATGCTTTATTTAGAAGATCGATTTATGAGAATAAAATAATTAAAGAATAAAATAAAAAATAATTAAAAATTATAAAAAATAAAGAGAGTGTAATTATTAGAATTTTAAATTTAAGAGTAATAGGTTACTAAGGCAATCGGTTCACCAACTCGATTAATACAAAATTTAGATTATTAGGTTAATTTTATTTCATATGATGGTGGAGTCTCTTAGTTTATTCACTATCCTTTGGTTCGGGCATAGCAAAACTATCAATATTTATTAATTATTCTTTGGTTTAGGTGTAATTTAAATAAATATCAATGCATTGAGTTTTATGAAATCCTCTAATTAAAATACATTGCATCCAAAGCACACTAAAATTTTCGTATGCATATAAATTTTAATTTGATTCATAATACAAGATATATAATCAAAAAGCAATAATATAGATATACTGGGTCCGTATCATCTATATTTATCAGATCAATTAGAAGATGGTCAGTAATCTAAAAGCATTAAGATCAGATTTATATACTCCTCATGAATAAAATTTAAAATTAAAAATAAATCATACTGAATATTACATCAAAAAAGTGGTTACATCTTAGTCTTAGTAAAAAAAATTAGTTTATGATAACAAGTTAAAAAATAGAAAATAAAATAAAAAGTATAAAGAAATTAGACTGTTTATTTGCTGAAATTGATTGTCCGTTGCTCTTGGTGTAGAAAACTCGATGAAGAAGAAGAGAAGCCTCTTGATCGATGTCCTGATTATCGAAAGAAGAAAAGAAGAAAAAAGAAAAATAATAAAAAAAAATAAAAGCTCTCTCTCTTCTCTCTTTCTTAAAATTCTAAAATCTCTCTAAAGATCTCTCTATATTTTTCTCTATTACTCTCTATTACTATTCTAAAACTCTCTCTATTTTTCTCTATTACTCTTTGTTACTATTATAAAACTCTCTCCCTCGGTAGCAACAGTAACAGAGTCTTTAAATAGGCTAAGGAGAAGAGTTTCTATCAAAATCCATAAAAAATTCTAGAAGAATTGTGTTTAAAGCTCCTAACGTAACTCAGATTGAAATCTGGATCATTCTGATCGTTGGATGATGATCAAACGGCCAAAAATCACTCAAAATTCACTTTTAATCTCCTAGATCCACTAGGATTAAAGAGTAGCCATTGGATCAACTCCTAGATGGATTATGGGCCATCTGATTGTGCATAGGAGAGCTTCAGACATTAGTTAAAAATTGGGATGAACCTCAACCACTGGATCTCGATCGAGAGCTGCATCCATCGTTCGTCAACGCACAGATTTCAATCGTTCGATCAAATCCTAGTGGACAGCATCCATTGGATCAGGAAAATACCCCAGAATATCCTCTGTAGACCGTGCACGAGCCCATTGTTGCATGGACCGCCGCTTCCTTCAGCCAATTAGAGTGCACTTATCTCCATGAAATCCCCGAAATGCCCTCGCCTGGTCACTGCAGTGGTCCATCGTGGCCGCGAAAAATTCTGACGTCAGCGCGGCGAAAGCGTGGTGTTAGCAGGCAATCGATCTAAGCGCAGTCGGACTGGACGATCTGCTCAGCCAATTTTTCTGAGCCGGTTTGAACTAAACCAATCGACTTTTTTTTTATATATATCATTTTCTTTGAAATTTAATTTCGGACTCGTTTGAAGTCCATTTTTCTTAAAATTTATTTCATCTGATCTAGAAAAATAAGATCTTCATATTGATGGCCTTCTTTCCTACATAGAATTAACAAAAGTATTAATTTCTTAAAAATAGATTAATTTATTTTATAATTTAATATTTTTATTAGTGTATTTTTATCACTTATCAATGTCCACCAATATTGCTGGTAGAGAAGGTAGGGGTGCAGATGATGGAGTCAAAACTAGTTGGTTGATCGATTTCTGATTGGATCTAGCGGTGGTGGTGATGGATCTTTGGGAGGAAGCTCTCTTAGGTGGCATCTTTCTAAAATGGAGGAAGAAGAAAACTACTCGACTAGGTACTTTTTTTAGAATAAGGGTTCACTGTTCTTTCCTCCAGTGCCAATCTTGTTGGTATAGAAAATGGATGGCGCCAGGGTACGCTGGAGGTGGAGGAGGGGATCTCGTCGGTGAGACCTACAGGACAAAGTTTGGGTCGAAGGTAGGTAGCTCTGACATGGATCCTTCGATGATCAAGTTAGTTTTCTGACCAACAAGAATGAAGTACACAGGAGATTAGAATGGAGAAGAGAACTTAGAGAAAAAGGTGTATCTGGAGGATCTCTTTTATAGACAGAGCTTATAATAGATTGATGGTAACAGCCATAATAGAATATCAGTAGACCATTCGGACTACTCAGAGTTTATTATAGAGAGTGGACTATCATTTATCATGACTTGTTTATGGTTGGAGATTATTTGTTAGAGTTCGGATACAAGATTAGATATTTTCGAGCTTGATTATGAGTTACTTGACTTGAGGTCATCCTATCGAGACTTAAGATCAGATGACTGAACTTGAAGGCCAGTTCTTGGACTAGAAATGCCGAGCTTGTAGGTTGGATTCCTAATTCGGATGGTAGTGGGATGAATTTTGTTGCCTTTAGAAGCTTGACAATCTTCAAGATTGGCTGATAATAGAAGCTAGTATTTTGATCTGAAGATGCACTGTAAGAGCTAAGGTTGGAAGGAAATAGCCTTGGGACCAGCTATATGAGCTAGGTACATGATTGAGATATCAAGATCGACCGAAGGTGGAACTAAATGATTACCGAATTTCTTAACTGAGATCGCAATGAAGTCGCTCCAACTATTTTGATGAAGTTCGGCCAGTACCTAAGGTTGAATATCAGTAGGGGTTGGACGGTGCTGGAGTTCAATGTTTGCAAGATGGTTGTTGCTTATTTCAAACTAAAGATCAAAATTAGTTGAATGGTAATTTTTTTTTACTATTCATGTTCGTTCGACTGAAGTTTGGTAGATTCTACAAATATCAAGGTGAGGTTGGAGAGCTGGAGTAAAGAAGTTCGGCTACTATACTAAATCAAACATTAATGGGAGTGGTCATGGTTTTTAGAATGAACCTTACTTGATCGAAGCTCTGAACTTAATTGCATTTGAAAGCCAATCTTCAGGAACCTGTCTAGACTAGGGGGTCAACTTGAGTAAAGCTCAGATCTGATTATCGCGACTTTAGATAGCACTATACTGAGATCGAACATCTGATTGGACTTCGGCAGAGCTATTTTACTTGCAACATTATCCATGGAGAAGAGGTAAAGGTCATGAAATTGATCTATTCTTTGATGCCTCAAGGAGGAATGCTTTTGAGTTGTTGCAACTTGTCCTGCACACAAAGCATGTAAAAGATAAGATGATTCACATTGGTCCAAAATATAGCTTCACTTTCTATCAATTTGATATAAATAGTGGATTGAAAAGATGGATGAAGAAAAAATAATGGATGAGAAAGGGCATGGATGGATCTAAAAAGGATGGATGAGGAAGAGAATGAATAGATTTTCATTCATTCATCTTGTCATATATTTGATGAAATATGAAAGAATGGATAGAAATGATTTCCTACTCTATTTGATATAGGAGAAATAAAAGAGATGATGGATGATATTTATATAATATTTTTACTAAACTATCCTTTAATAAAAATATTACTATCATTAATTTATAATACTTATTTATACTAAAAAAATAAATAATATATAAACTTATAATCATTATAATCTATATTTATATGAAAAACTATATAAGTATTTAATTTTAATTTAATTTAATAAATAATTTTATAAATGAATTATCCATGAATTAATTCTATATTAATTATATAAATAACTAACTAATCTATCATTTAATTTAAATAATTAATAAATATTATATAAATAGTTAATTAAAAATAATAAATAAAATAAAAAAATAGAAGATAATTCTAATTATTTAATTATAATTATCAAAATTATATATAAAAATTAAAATAATTAGCAATAAAATTTAATAGTATATAAAAATATATAGGATTTTTTGCAAATAGCCCCTTTCAAAATGCTTATTTTATGATTTTAGATGTTTTCTTCATATTTGCAATTTGCCTCTTACTTATTCATATAATGTGCAAATAACCCCTTGATGTTAGTTTTCATCACACAACATTTGTAAATTTAACCAGAACTGGTTACTTTAACTCAACTAGGTATTAAATATCTTAAATGCCCTTGAGATAAATGATAGAATGAGTTATAAAAAATCATATCCCAAATTTGGAACCCTAACACCCTGCCTATCCCAACCCTCCATCATTTGTAAATAATTTGCCCAAATTGGATCACTCCCTCTATTTCCCTCTCTTGTCTATAAATAATTTGGCCAAATTGGATCACTCCCTCCATTTGAAGGTGTTGATTATTTTTTTGAAATCTACTGATCAGATATTCGAATAGAAGGCAGCGAGTAGCTAGTTGGTGTATAGTTAGATAAGGTATGTTTATTTGGATGTTTCACGTATGGCTTTTATTGTGTAGGTGTTGAATGTATTGGGCATCTGATTTTTGTGTATATATATAGATGAGTATGGCCATCTGGATGGAAGCCTACTATTAACATATGAAGCATGCTTAACTATTTTTTTGGCTAGATTTGCAGTTATAATGAATGATACTATTGTTAATCTATGAATTCCCTATAATAAAAAATGGAGAGTAAATTCTCGAGGTGTAAAATAGAAGTATTATAAGGAATCTGGTATCGCTCTGATACCAATTATTTGCGCATTGTCTTAGCATCATCTAGCTCTGATGCCATGTTGTGGAAGCCCCTGATCTTTAGCATGGACCATAAGAGATCTTTGACGTTCTCTAAGGTAGCGTATCATAGATCCATCATCTAGATCTATGCTGGGGCACCTCCCTCCTTGGGCTTAAGGGAGGCGCCCCCTCTCTCTAGAACTTCTTTAGGAACCTAGGGCAACTATTCTAGAGAGAAGAGAGAAGAGAGATTGAAGAAAGAAAAGATATATATTGCTTTCTCTCTTCAAATCCTAATGCAACCTATGTATTTATACATAGCCATTAGGTCCGACCAAAAACTCTCCTGGCTAACGCAATAGATAAAAGCACTCATCGAGCCCATGTACACCCATGTCTCCCATGCTCTGGATCTAAGCCTGACCCATACATGAGTTAGCCTTCTTAAAACCTCTCAAACCATGTCTTAAGACTCCTAGGATAAGTTTCTATCCTAATCCCAAATAGACCCTTGCATAGCTCTGCCTGCAAACTCAGCCGACTCAGTCTCAGCACTGAGCCGGCTAACCTGAGACTGGGTCGGCTTAGTTTTAGATTGAGCCGATTCAGTTGTGTGCCATGCTGTAGTTCTAAATATGCTCCTCTCTGTTTGGCCTATTCTCTATGACTTAGCTGATCTAGTTTTAGACTAAGCTAGCTAACCTATAGAAAAGCTCTTCTCTGTAGTCTTGATTCTCCAGTTTTGATTTCTTGCTCCATCTTGAATTTCAAATCTTTGAAGCACCAACCAAGCCTCTGAAATCTCTGGAGACAATACCCTGGCTCCTCCCATGACCTTCCAAGGCTTGGGAGTAGATAAACATATAAAATATATGTATGAAAGTATTAATTTATTAATTTATTAATTAATTTATCCTTATTTTTTAAGAATTATTATTTTTATTTTATATTTTGTAGAAAATAAACTATGGATAAAATGAGCTCGATTTATGGATCATAATGAAATAAATTTCACTCAAATCGAAGCTAAAATGAAAAAGTTATGAAGTCTAGAAGCTTTAAATATAAAAAAAATAGTCTAGTGCACGGTAGACCGATCGGCCGATCCATGGTTCCTGCCATAGATTGGCCAGCTCAGTAGGTGCGACAAACCAAAGCACGCCACATGGCAGACCTAGACCCTTAAGGGGTTCACGAAAAATCCATCATAGCTCATAGGGGTAAAATAGTAATTTTCTCAGGCAGAGCATAGTGTGATTAGCTACGACATTTGGTATAGTCGGTCTACATGGTCTACAAAAATAGTAATTGCATGATTCGATGATCGGCATTCGATCTGGTGGAGATCCGATGGTCCACATCGATTCTTGCTTTGATTCGAATAGTACGCAGTTGATTTACGCGATCTAATGGTCAGGAAGCGAGCCGGTCAAGATCCAACGGCCAGAATTCATCTCCAACTTGATTAAGGAAGATCTAGCACCATCCAATGGCCCAAATTCAATCTTAAGCTCGATCGAATGACTGAAAATTAATCTGAGTCTTATTTAGGCTATAGAAGTCCGATTTTGGTCAAATTTGGACCATTAAGATCCGATCTGACAGTAGAAAATTATTTTAGGAAGCTAAATCCAATCCAAACATGAGTTCTTTAGTTTTTCTCCAATTTTAACTCAATTTCTCTTTTTTTCTCTCTATAAAAACCTCTCTAAAGCTTCCACAAGCCAAGAGAAGCCTCCCTTTGGGGGAAGCCCTTCTAAACCCCTCTAAAGTTCTTTAAAGCCTCTCTTTCCTCACCTAAACAACCAGCAAGCTCTCTCTCCCTATTTCTCTCTCTCAAACTATTCTTTCTTCAATCTTTTCTCTTTTTTCTTCTTCAAACCAGCACCAAAGCCTACATCTCCACCAAAACTTCTCTCCTGTTCTGAATTTCTGTCACCTGCTCCAGCCCGAATTCTTCAGCAAGGCTCCAGGATGAAGATTTCAGCGAGAAACTCCTCGATGTTTGGCTGATCCTCTCTTTCTCAGGAGATCATTATGATATTATTCTGACGATATTTTCTATTTTCTATCTTTTATATTTTTTTAATTTGTAATAAAGACTATTTTTAGTTATAATATCTTTATGTCTTTATTTTTTTCTAATTAATCTAAAATAGTTTATTATTCTTGAGATGAACCATGATCTATAGGTACGATTTGTGCTCTTGAGAAAGATTATATTCAAATTAAATTTTGATATTATATCTAAATCAATTTAGACTAGCCTATAACTTTAAGAGATGGACTGTGATATAAAGGTATAGGTCGTGTTCTCTAAGATAGGTTATATCTTTATTAGTTAGATATCAATTAAAGCATGTTAAAAAGAATACCAACTGTTAGATAAATGATCAATTAAAATATTAAGAATCCATCTCCATACCTGCAACTCAATCTTAATTAATTTGCTATTTAATTTACTTTCTTAATTAGTTTAAGTAGCCTTTTTAATTAATCAACTCTTAATTAATTCTAATTATTTTTAATTTATTATTTAAATATAATTAACACGATCTCTATAGATTCGATCCTGATTCATCCTATCTATATAGTTTAAGTTAGATTTTATTTTTGACCGTCCATGATAGAAATCAAATTTTAGCATCATTATCGGGGATCGTGATTTAGTTACTTTAAATAAATAAATAAAATTCATAAAAAGTAAAAAAAAAAAAATTTTAAAAAAAAATAAAAAAATAAAAAAATAAAAAAAAATTCATTGACACCGCATAAGCTGTTTAGGGTTTAGAGACTTAATCACAAAATCTAACAAGTAAACCTAATTAATTTAAATTTGCTTGTTTCACTTTACTTAGACATCTTGACTTTTTGTATCTCATCTTCATAAGATACTTTAAGAGTGCTAAACCCAATTAAATAAAATAAGGTGGAGATTTGATCATCCTTTCTTAGCTCAAAAATCATAAACTTACATATTGCATTATCCCAAATCCTAATTCTTAAAATGAATTAGATGTTGGCCCCTAAGGACATCTAAGTTCAATAAGACAAGGAATCTTAAAAGTTGGACCGGGCTAGGGTTAGTCAATTCAATTGGTATCTAAGGCAAGTGGCTCAGGGATTACGTCTTGAAGAAAGATGGTTTATAATTGATTCTGTTAGCTTACCTGGCCAAGCACAATTAGTGTCTAAGGCAAGCAACAGGAGGACTCCCACCAACCTTACTCTTACCTGGCCAGTTGATTGGCTAATTCTTTACTTGGAGGGCTTGAAGAAGATCTTGACAGTTAGAAGTTATCTAGATCTAGGATAAATGATCAATTAAAATATTAAGAATCCATCTCCATACCTGCAACTCAATCTTAATTAATTTGCTATTTAATTTACTTTCTTAATTAGTTTAAGTAACCTTTTTAATTAATCAATGCTTAATTAATTCTAATTATTTTTAATTTATTATTTAAATATAATTAACGCGATCTCTATCGATTCGATCCTGATTCATCCTATCTATATAGTTTAAGTTAGATTTTATTTTTGACCATCCATGATAGAAATCAAATTTTAGCATCATTATCGGGGATCGTGATTTAGTTACTTTAAATAAATAAATAAAATTCATAAAAAGTAAAAAATATATTTTTTTAAAAAAAAATAAAAAAATAAAAAAAAAATTCATTGACACCGCATAAGATGTTTAGGGTTTAGAGACTTAATCATAAAATCTGACAAGTAAACCTAATTAATTTAAATTTGCTTGTTTCACTTTACTTAGACATCTTGACTTTTTGTATCTCATCTTCATAAAATACTTTAAGGGTGCTAAACCCAATTAAATAAAATAAAGTGGAGATTTGATCATCCTTCCTTAGCTCAAAAATCATAAACTTACATATTGCATTATCCCAAACCCTAATTCTTAAAATGAATTAGATGTTGGCCCCTAAGGACATCTGAGTTCAATATGACAAGGAATCCTAAAAGTTGGACTGGGCTAGGGTTAGTCAATTCAATTGGTATCTAAGGCAAGTGGCTCAGGGATTACGTCTTGAAGAAAGGTGGTTTATAATTGATTTTGTTAGCTTACCTGGCCAAGCACAATTAGTGTTTAAGGCAAGCAACTGGAGGACTCCCACCAACCTTACTCTTACCTGGCCAGTTGATTGGCTGATTCTTTACTTGGAGGGCTTGAAGAAGATCTTGACAGTTAGAAGTTATCTAGATCTAGGATAATCCTTAGCTAGGATTGATTGCATAACTTGATTGCTAACCCATAAATATCAAACCTAATTAACCTCTTCACATCTATTTCTTAGATTTAGGACTCTCTAGGCTCTCATCTTTAGAATTTCTTTCATCTCATTTTATCTTATTAAAAAAAATCTATATAATATATATATATATATATATATATATATATATATATATATATATATATATATATATATATATATATATATATATATATATCATTATATATATATATATATATATATATATATATATATATATATACATATATATATACATATATATATACATATATATATACATATATATATATATATACATATATATATACATATATATATACATATATATATATACATATATATACATATATATATATATACATATATATATATATATATAATATATATATATATATATATATATATATATATATATATATATATATATATATATATATATATATATATATATATATATATATATATATATATATATATATATATATATATATATATATATATATATATATATATATATATATATATATATATATATATATATACACTTGAAATCGTATTTGCTCTAAGGCATAATTATGGGGTATTTACTTGGGCATTGTTCATTATAACCTAAAATTTAAACCCTAAATCTTGAAATCGAACGAACCCTTAGAGCTAATAAACCTAGAATTATGGCTGCATCCTTTCGCCAATTGGAGGAATATTTACCCCTTCTTCTTATACCTATGATCCCTATACACCCATGTATAAATTTAATAAAGGTGGAATCTATGAGGCTGAAAATTTCATAAATATCCATAATAAGATAGGTGAGCTATCCCAGAAACTTGACTATCTATTGAATATGAGACACTCTCCTACCTCATCCTTGCATGTGTGTGACACATGTTCGAGTCCCAACCACCTGGTTAGTGAATGTTCAGTTGCATATCGATCTTTAAAATTTGTACATGAGCAGACTTACCCAATCCCAACTTAGACCAATTATTATAATCCTTACTCCAACACCTACAGTCTAGGTTGGAAAAACTATTCAAATTTTTATTAGACATCACAACCAGCAACTATTTATGAATCTAGTTATCCGAAGGAAACTTATACGGCGTACCAATATCAAAATATTCAGCAACCCTCCTTAAGTGCCTATAGTTCAATATTTAAAGAGAATATTTTATATATGTTAGAAAATCATACTCAATCTATAGCTAAGATAGAAATCCAACTTAGTCAGCTTACTACTGCATTCAATAGTTGGGAGGAGGAAGAATTATCTGGTCAACCCATAAAGCAATATATAACTGAGAGCTCCAATATGCATGAAACTCTAAAAGAATAGCCTAATATACAAACTGAAAACTATTTTGAGGTAGATATATCTAAAAATAAAATAAAAGAAGCTATCCCTAGAATTATTTCTCAAAACCCAACGCATACATGTTTGGATTCGTTTGGAGTAGATAATTTTAATGTAGATGGATATACTGAAAATAAAAATACATTATTAGAGCCATCCAATTTTAACACCACTACCCTAGGGGTTGAGAAATCTAAAATAATACCAGCTCCAATAGCTTTTCCTCTAGAATCACCACCTTCTTTAGAACTAAATCCATTCTTGGTCACACCTGAGCATGCATGTTTAGAATTAAGTGACATCCTTTCGGTATCCATTACATCGGACTCAACCTTTATCCTAACATCTAAATTCATGAGCATACTAGAAGAATAAATAGAAGAAATTCTCAATAAACAAAGGTCTGTAAATAGGTTCATAAATTATTTTTTTTAAATTAAAAAAATAAAACTGACTAAAAATGGGACTATGATTTACTTTCTTAAGATTGGTGAGAAATTACTGAAATTCATAAATAATGAGATTGCAAGCCATCTTCCTGAGATTGATAATTTAAAATCATTGGAATTTATTAATCTAATTTTTGATACTGGATAGGCAGAGTCACCTAGTCTGACTGAAGATCTTAAACTTAGCACTTGTTGGAAGGCAACCCATCATTTTATTTTTTAGATTTTGAGTTTTTCTAGTTTTATCTTTTTGTAGGAAACCAATAAAGACGATCGGCTTAAGTTGTGGGAAGTACATTAAACATCCTGTATGAACTTGATGGAATATTATGAAGGATCTGCAAATAATAAATTAGGTGGTATCCCTCCTTGATAAATATTTTTATTTTTCTCTTCTTCTATTGAGGATAATGAAAATTAAGTTAGGGAGAAGATAACTAACTTTAAATTTGTGAGTCCTCAAGTATGATTTAAAATAATCAGCTTTATATATCCAAACTTTATTTTGATTAAAAGTTAAATAGGCATCCTAATCAATGAGTGATTAATGGTCTAAAAAATTTTAGAGATGCTGAGGAATAAAGTATTAAAAAAATCTAATAAATGGAAGGGTTTAGATCAAACCAAATTTTAAGAGTAATTCTAGAACCTTCTTCTTACTGATCTAATAAAGAATCTACTTCATGAGAGTTGGATGGAAAGATCAAACTATGCAAAAGTATCCCTTACAATCTATTTTAAAAAAAAAATATTGATTTTTTACTGAGTAACCAGGCCTCTTCGCCTAAGTAAGCATTATGGTTTGCATAAAAAGATGGGTAGTATGAATAAAAAAAAAATCTAGCATTATCTCACTGAGTAATCGGGCATCTTTGCCTAAGTAAGCATTGTGGTTTGCATCAAAAGATGGAGATGCAAGAATCTAAAAAAAAAGAAAATGGATAATAAGGGGACTAAATTGTAAGAAAGATAATAAATCCAACTCACATCAAGTTAGAGAATTTAAAGAGTAAAGTAAAAAGTTAGTGAAAGAAGAGCTCTAAAAATTTTGATGGCTAAGACTCAACCATTAATTGGATCGAACTGGTAATCCGATGATATACCTCTTTAATGGTCTGACCGAATATCAACTACCTTTAGGAGTGTCTAAATCTAACTTTTACTTCAAGATTAAGTCGGTATATATTGCTAATTTATCTACTTTACTTAAGGACGAGCAAAGTTCAAGTTGGGGGGTGTGATAAACAAATAAAATATATGTATAAAAGTATTAATTTATTAATATATTAATTAATTTATCCTTATTTCTTAAGAATTGATACTTTTATTTTATTGTTTGTAGAAAATAAACCATAGATAAAAAGAGCTCAATTTATGGATCGTAATGAAATAAATTTCACTCAAATTGGAGCTAAAATGAAAAAGTTATGAAGCCCAGAAGTTTTAAATAAAAAAAAATAATCCAGTGCACGGTAGACCAGTCGGTCGGTCCATGGTTTCTGTCATAGATCGGCTAGCTCAGTAGGCACGGCAAACCAAAGCATGCCACATGGCAGACCTAGACCCTTAAGGGGTTTACGAAAAATCTATTGCAGCTCATAGGGGCAAAATAGTAATTTTCTCAAGTAGAGCGCAGCGTGATTAGCTGCGGTGTTTGGTGCAGTTGGTCTATACGGTCTATAGGAATAGTAATTGCATGATTTGATGATCTGCATTTGATTCGATGGAGATCTAACGGTCCACGTCGATTCCTGCTTTGATTCGAACAATACCCAATTAATTTGTGCGATCTAATGGTCAGGAAGCGAGCCAGTCAAGATCTAATGGCCAGAATTCATCTCTAACTTGATTAAGAAAGATCCAATGCCATCCAATGGCCCAAATTCAATCTTAAGCTCAATCAAATGACTAAAAATTAATTTGAGTCCTATTTAAGCTACAGAAGTCCGATTTTGGTCAAATCTAGACCATTGAGAGCTGATTTGACGGCAAAAAATTATTTTAGGGAGCAAAATCCGATCCAAACTTGAGTTCTTTAGTTTTTCTCCAATTTTAACTTAATTTCTCTTCTTTTCTCTCTATAAAAACCTCTCTAAAGCTTCCATAAGCCAAGAGAAGCCTCCCTTTGGGGGAAGCCCTTCTAAACCCCTCTAAAGTTCTTCAAAGCTTCTCTTTCCTCACCTAAAGAACCAGCAAGCTCTCTCTCTCTCTCTCTCTCCCTATTTCTCTCTCTCAAACTCTTCTTTCTTCAACCTTTTCTCTTCTTCCTTCTTCAAACCAGCACTAAAGCCTACATCTCTACCAAAACTTCTCTCCTATTCTTAATTTCTGTCACCTACTGCGGCCCGGATTCTTTAACAAGGCTCCAGGATGAAGATTTTAGCGAGAAGCTCCTCGATGTCTGGCTGATTCTCTCTTTCTCAGGAGATCATTATGATCTTATTCTGATGATGTTTTCTATTTTCTATCTTTTATATTTTTTTTAATTTGCAATAAATACTATTTTTAGTTATAATATCTTTATGTCTTTATTTTTTATAATTAATCTAGAATAGTTTATTATCCTTGAGATGAACCATGATCTATAGGTACGGTTCATGCTCTTGGGATAGATTATATTCAAATTAATTCTTGGTATTATATCTAAATCAATTTAGACTAGCCTATAACTTTAAGGGATGGGCTGTGATCTAAGGGTATAGACCATGCTCTCTAAGATAGATTATATCTTTATTGGTTAGATATCAATTAAAGCATATTAAAAATAATGCCAGCTATTAGATAAGTGATCAATTAAAATCTTGAGAATCCATCTCCATACCTGCAACTCCATCTTAATAAATTTGCTATTTAATTTGCTTTCTTAATTAGTTTAAGTAGCCTTTGTAATTAATCAACTCTTAATTAATTCTAATTATTTTTAATTTATTATTTAAATGCAATTAACATGATCTCTGTGGATTCGATCCTGCTTCATCCTATCTGTTGACGCAGAAACTTGTCATCGTCGGAGTTGAGGCCGAAGAGGCTGCCGTCGGGGACCTGCAAAATAAAGTCTCGCTCGAAACTGGTGGGTGTGGCTCCGGAAGACCCTCCGATGCTCAAGTTAGTTCCTGTCAACAGAAATGGAGTGCTTGATAGAATATAGAGGAGAAGAAAAGGATTTTCAGAACCTGTCGTAAAGGTATCCGGAGGGTCCTTTTTATAGAGGGAGCTTATTGTAACCGTCCTGATCAATGCCGGTCGTTATTGTCGATCGTTATTACTGATAAATGCCGATCGTTATTGCTGATAAATGCTTATCGTTATTGCTGATAAATGCTGATCGTTATTACTGTCGTGTAACCATAGCGAGATTGATTGCCTGCAGGAATCCATCATAAGGAGTTCGGCCATTGAGAAGCTCGTCCATCGAAGAAGTCTATAGGGAGTCCGGCTTTCGTAGAAACTCAGCCCGAGAGGAGGTTTTGGGAAAGTTCGGCTCCCGCAAGGGTCTGGCTGAAGCCCGAACGCTGGGAGTCCGAAGGAGTTCGGCCCGAAGCCTAGGTGCTGGGGAGTTCGGCCGCTGGACAGGAGTTCGGGGAGCTCGGCCGCTAAGAAGGGTTGAAACAAGCTCGGTCGTCGGGGTCTCGGCCGAAGCCCGGCCGCTCGGAGTCCAAAGGGGCTCGGGCAATAAGTAGTTCGGCCACTTGAGGAGTTCGGCCGCTAAGAATCTGAAGCTCGGCCGCTAAGAAGGTTGAAACAAGCTCGGTTGGTTGAAAGACTTCAGCTGAGGCTCAGCCGCTGAGAAGCTCGACCGAATGTAGTAGTTCAGCTAGGACGCATCCGCTGAAGTTCTTCCGCATTGACCACATCAGACTGGGATCGAACTTGACTTTGCCAGGAGTGGGATTTATCCCCAACACTAGCCCCCCCACTCCCGAGTTCAAAATTTGAAGGAAGGGAGTGCGGATAAGGCGACTGCCAAAATTTTTCTTTCGGGCTTCGTATTGGTCCATGTCGAAGTTCGGGGGAGATTTTATTTCTGGTTAAAGTTGATGCTGAAGTTGAGGCTCTCTAGTCGAGGTTGATTCGATCAAAAATTCTAACTCTCATCGAGGTCGAAGTCGGAGCTCTTCAGCCAAGGTTGATTCGGTCAAAAATCCTACTTGCAGGTCGAATCGGCCTCTCAGTCAGTCAGCTGTCGTCGGGGACTTATTTGGCAAAGTGATAGATTTGGAGGATATCTCATCTCCTTTGGTATTGAAGTTGGTGGCGTTTCTTGTTGAAGTTGGGGCTCGTCCTGCCCCAGTCAATAAAGAAATTTTAATTTTTATGCCTCCCCGGCAACGGCGCCAAAAACTTGATAGGGACACGATGCTGTCGTTAAGACACCGTGTTTATCAATTTAAATCCGACTCTTTACTTTTTAAACTAATTAAAAATTATGAAGAAAGTGGTGAGTCGGGTCGAATCCACAGAGAGGCAATGATTTATTTCTAAAATCTTTGATTTTTTTTTTTTTTAAGAAAAGAAAGCAAAGATTAAAGTCGAAAAATAGATCTATAAATAAAAATAGAATTTAAATTATGCAAAAATAAATTTGATACTAAGATCTACTATTTAGATCTTAGCAACTACTTATAGTAAAATTAAAGAGCAATAAAGAACAAATAATTTAAAGAGCTAGAATTGAAAAGAATAATAAAACTTTCTTTATTAAATTTAAAACTAAGATGCAGAATTTAAATACAAGAAATTAAAGAAAATTCAGAATTTTAATACAAGAAATTAAAGGAAAAGAAAAACTAGATGAAGATCGCAGATCGGCGTAGGCATGAAGATGGCGTAGAAGACCGGCTCTTCTTCTCAGCAGCACCGCAGCTTTGAAGCAACCTTTAATCCCGAGCTTGACTTCCACCCTATACCTTAGCTTCTCTTCCAACCCCTCCCCTTTCTTAGAGGCTTAGGATCCTTTTTATAGAGCTAGAAGAGGTAGATATTTATTTCTAAAAGCAATATGGGACTAATTCCCTTTGTAATCGTAAAAATTTGAATAAAATTTGAATAAAAACAACTCTGTTATGTCTCTGGTAAATCTGGTAAAATCAGGCTATCCGATAGGAATCGAACGGTTCAAAAATCGTCAAAATCGGATGCCTATCAGCCCAGATCAGCTCGAATTAAATTCTGGCCGTCCGATCGCGCTTGATCGAGGAAATCTGGCCGCAAATCGCGCTTCGGGAGTCCTGATCACTGCCGGGAGCGTTCTGGACCGTCGGATCGAAGCTGGAATCAGGCGCTGCCGTTTGATGGTGATCCGAGTGAAATTGGCAACCGAAAAAAATGCTGACCGTCCGATCTTAACCGCAATCAACCGCAGCCGTCCGATCGCGCAATTATGTTACCATGGACCGCGTAGACTGGGCACAGACATCGCAATCATCAACGCTTCCTGTCACACGAGTGAAATGACAGAGTTGCCCTATTGAGCCGCGATAAAATTTTGTTAGACCCTTTAAGGGTTTAGGTCCACATCGTGCAGGCTCTGATTCGCCGGACTTTGCTGAGCTGGAGGGATCCACGCCTGGATCGTAGACCGGCTGATGGCTTCAATGACTGAGTCGGCTTGATGGCTCGGTTTCTCTTGGTGGCTCAGCTTGGCTTGGTGGCTCGGCTTGCGGAGCCGGTTGAGCCATTTTTTTTTTTTTATTTTAATTTTTATTTATTTTATATTTTTTTTAAGATTCATATCTTTTTCATTTTAGCTCCGTTTTACTTGAAATTTATTTCGTTGTGATCAAATGAGCTCTTTCTTTTAATAATAAAATTTTATTTCTTAATTTTTATTTATTTTTATTATTTTTTAATTAATTTTTTAATTAATAAAAATATGAATTTTTTAAAAATTATATATAAATTGATTGATAATTCTTAAAAATTAATATAAATTAATTAATAAATTAATATTTTTATTGGTGAATTTACGATGCTTATCACACCCCCCAACTTAAGCTTTGCTCGTCTCGAGTAAAGAAAGAATTTAGTTTAGATCAATTACCATATTTTGTTGAGATCTTCCTTCACAAAATAAAATCTAGAATTTAAGATCAAAAGTTTAGACAGTATCACTAACTAAGTATTGGTTTCAAAGTAAATTTCACAGCAGATTAATTAGAAACTTTCTTAGAGTTATTTAAAGATTTTCTAGCACTTTGTGTCGGTGAATATCTAACTTAGTATTTGTGTGTTTGATTCAAAGGCAAATGAATCTTTTTTTTTCACTATTTTTGGTTAGTTTTTATATATCTCAAGTTAAGTGCATGAATTAACGGTAGCTTTTACACTGCCTTCTCTCTTTTTTTTTTTTTTTTAAAAAATTGTGCTGAGCATCTGGCGCTTCCCTTCACCATTTGATGTGAACTTTTTAATTAGTGCAAATTCTTAGTTTAGGGCAATCATATATACCTATTTTTGCACTCTTTTTTTTTTTTTTAATTTTATTTTAGAAAGCAGGTAGCATCTTTCCTTAAATTCAAGTTTTCTTTAATGAAGATATATAAAAACCACATTTTTAGTGATAATTGAAATCCTCAATTTAGCCTTATAATCAAACACCTGCTGTGCTTCATTTATGTGCATGTGCAATAGAATGCTGTTTAGCCTTTAAATGATCCTATAGTAGATCTCTCTCTTTTTT
>QRFJ01004961.1:0-94036 GCA_006176705.1 Cocos nucifera | reverse complement strand
AGGAGTGCCTTGGGGCTCTCGATCTATCCGTCAGTGTCTTGAGCGAGTTTCACCTAACTGCCGCCCTTGCCCCAGATGCAGCAAGCGAGGTAAGGAGTGTGAACCTGCTCCTGTTTTTACTTTTTCACTTTCTTCTTCATCACAGGACTCATTTGCGAGCAGAGCTATGTGCTGCCGGTCCACAAGGAAGATTGGCCAATGAGATAAGCTAGATTGGAAGATCTTGGAGGTGGATCGCTATCTCGAGGTCCTTCGCCAGCACTAGCTGAGTTCGAGGGGAGAGTTTATTTACAACTCGTCCGTCGTTTATGGAGTAGATCATGGAGGAACCAATTCTTCGCTGCTTCAAGGTGCCGTTCATGGGATTCTATGATAGTACCAACGATTCCTACGACCATATGGAGAGCTTCAAGGCCCTCATGATGTTGTAAGGGGCTTCGGATGCACTGCTATGCAAGTCCATTCTTGCCACTCTCTAGGGCTAAGCTCAAGCTTGGTATACTAGGCTCTAGCCATCCATTCTTTCGAGGAGTTCATTTATTAGTTTGTTGCACAGTTCTAGAGCAGTTGGAAGCCGAGAAAGGGCGCTAATATCCTTTTCTCTGTCAAGCAAAAAGATAGAGAATCTCTTCGAAGCTACATGAGTCGTTTTAAGGCGGCCATGTTGGAAGTCCATGACCCAGATCCTTTGGTCGCGATGTCAGTCCTTAAGAAAGGGCTAAAGCCGAATATCTTCTACTTCTTCCTCTCGAAGAAGTTTCCTTGCGACTTCTCCAAGCTCCTTGCTTGAGCCGGTAAGTATATTGCCGATGAAGAAGAGATGGAAGAGAAGCGAAGGGAGAAGGTTGATTAGAAGAGGGGTAGGGAGGACCATCCTACTCCCTAACCAAAGTTGTAGAAGCATGATAGGAAGCCTCTTCGTTGATTTTGGAGCTCTCGACGTTTCGAGGACTTCATGCCTATGAACGCTCATCGGAGGTAAATTTTGATGGAAATAAAGGACCAAGACATTCTCTGATGGTTCGAAAAGATGAACTAGAAGACTTAGTCCTGGCGTGACTGATCGAAGTATTGCTACTTCCATAAAGACTATGGTCATGACATGGACTGCTACCAGCTTGAGAGAGAAATAGAAGTCCTTATTCCGGTGGGGCTATCTGTGGAAAGTTCGTCAACTGGCCGAAAAATGCTGAGGCATCAGGTTGTGAATCTTAGCTTATGTCTGAACCTCCTATTGACAACCGATCCATCACTGGAGTCATCCATGCCATCACCTGGAGCAGGTGGACGGAATGCCTCTCCCTCACACTAGGAAGTCTAACTAATCTCCAACCCAACTATCTGTGAGAGGCCTCATATAAAAGATGATAATACAATGAAACTCCAAATTTTCTATACAAAAGAAATATTGCCGAATGAAGCAGTTCAAAAAAGTAAAGCCCTAAGCCAGGCTAGGCCACTGCACCTCACAAAAAGCTTTGGGCGTGCCCCAGGCCAGGTCACTATATTCAAAAATCTCAGCTATCTCATATGCCCATGTTGGCAAAAGACTCTGAGCTTCGAAAAAGAATTAGCCCACGTCGGCTGAGGAACCTCGAGATAGGCCATTGTGCCTCGTAGAAAGCCCTGGGAACACCACAAGTTAGGTCATTTTGCTCAAAATTCTTGGCTATCTCATATGCCCATGTTAGTAGAAGACTCCGAGCCTCAGGGAAGAATCAGCCCATGTTGGTTGAGAAATCTTGGGACAGGCCACCGTGCCTCATAGAAAGCCTTGGGCATGCCCCAGGCTAGGCCACCATGCCTCATGGCTCTGGACATGCCCTATGCTAGGCCACCATGCCTCGCAAAAAGCCCCAAACATCGAGAAGGCTTTGGAAGACCAAGCCTCGAAGCCTCTTTTCAAGCTCGCAGACTCGAAGGTGGAACTTCGGCTTGCAAGTATCAGGCTACTAGACCTCGAGAAGATCCTCTCCTTAAAGTCGATGGGCCATAAAGGATGCTGACCAATACCTTTGCAGCCTCTCACTGACCCTGGGAGGCAAAGCCTCAGAAGAAGCTCACCGAAGTGGAAATCCCAAGGTTCAGAGAGAAGCAACGCCATGGATCACAACACAACAACTTAGATGCATTCATTCAGAACAAGATAGAGATTAAACCAAAATCTTTCTTTATTCATTCAAAAAACAAGATTACAGACCTTCGACTCGACTTGAGTATAGAATGTGTGAACTTTGAAGCACAAGGATGTTGGGGGCCCAAACCTTCCATGCCTAACTTTGAAGAGACATTCTTGTTGATCCAAATAAAAATATGTTTATTAAATAGGTCGGATTTTGAAATCCAAACCTATTCTATTTAATAAACAGATAACCTGACCGATCCATTAACTTATCTAATAAATGGGTAACCCATTTACCCAATTCGACTAGCTTATCTAATCTGTTTATCTATCGGTCTTGGGCATAGATCTTGGATTTGGGTTTGGAGCACCAAGCAAAAAAAATACTTAGAATCGAGATGAGAGAGATGGACAGAGAAGATGAGGGTCCAGTTGCCATGGGAAGGGGTAGAGAAGTGTTGATCTGCAGTAATGGTAGTGTGATACCATTTCTTGAACTGCAAGACAAATTTTGGGAAGATGAAGCAGTGGAGGGTGGCCTCAGTGGCATGATTGAAGGTGTTAGCGGGGAGGCCATGGGAGAGGGTCTCTAGGTCCTTGCTGAAAGTGAGGTTACATATGCTGTTCAAGGTGAGCTGAAGGAGGAGATCTTGGAAGTTGATGGAGGCTACATTGGCTACACGGCAGAGGATGGGGAGGAGGTGGTGGTGGATGGAGCGGGGGACCCAGCGGTTCATGGCGATGTAGAGGGTGTGAGTGGTGAGCTCGAGGGCCATGATCTTGCACTGGAAGAGCCAGATGTTGCCATTGGAGTTGAAGATGCCTCACTGAAGAGGTCGCGGAAGACGGTGTGCCACGTCGGGCCCTTGGGGCAGTTATCGAACCTCATCTTGAGGATGTGCTCCAAGTTGTGAGGATCGCAGGTGACAGTGATGAGCACTTGTAGTGGGCGAGGTTGGGGATGGTGCAGATGCAGGTTTTGTAGGTGCTATCAGTGGCTCGGAGATTCTCAGCAATCCAATCATGCATGCATTCTCTATTCTGGATCAAAACTAGCACATTGCTGAGCAATGACACTCATAGGCCTTGCAAGCCCGATGCTAGCCATGAGAACCACATCACATACACTACAATGCATGCTAACACAACTAGTATCGTGCTGGTCTCCATGCTCTCACTCTTTTGGTAGTGTTGGTGTGTGTGTGGTTTGTGTATACAATGAGTTGCAGGTGCCGTATAAGGTGGTAGCTTCTTTTTTTTTTCTAGGTTGGAATAGGTGATAACTTCTGGCTATAGCATAGTTATGCCATCCTTAATTATGCTAGGCAGAATCACGTGGGTGGGTCTGTGGGTGACTGGCCGTAGCCTCCGTAGCAAAGTGTGCTCCATTTTTTTTGTTTTTTTTGTTTTTTGTAAAACATGTGCCATCTAAAAGTTGAAACGACTTGTTTTTGAAATTTAAATGGATCGAAATAGAAGTACACCGATTTTATTTAAATGAAATAAGATATTAATCGGATATCCGATCTGACCTGGTCTATATAATAAACGAATCAAATAGGTTAAACAGATTAGTAGGCTAGAATTGAAATCCGACCTGAATAACAAATGGATTTAACTGGTTGATTTGTTTACAATTCGAATCCATTTAGTCCAAATCCAAACCTATTTATGAAAGGTTGATGTGGGTCGGGTTGCATTTTGCTGCCCCTAATTTTCATGTGTTAAAAATCATTGGATTTATGGGTTATGACCTCTTATGAAGGTAGGTTTCAATTTTAGAGCTAGTGGTTTGTGAAAGATGTTTTTCTTTGCTTAATGTTTGGGAGTTCTATTATCGATTCTACTTTTAAGTTTGCAATTTCTTATTGCTTCTTTTTTTTTTTTGCTTCATCTATCATCTGTCCATGTGAACATACATAGTTTTGGATGTAAACTTTCATGGAATGATTAAACATAGGATAAATTAACTGAGAACAAGGGTTTGACCAAGCATGATTTTTTGAAGGATTTAGTTATGTCAATGAGAGTGGAATTCCAACAAGAAATGGAGAGTAAGCAAGTGCAAGGGGTGTGTTGGGGTGTGGATCTGGTGAATGACCAAGTGACCTTGAGCAATCTTGGCATCCAAGTGAAAGATGACTCACCACCTTGGTAGGGCTTTGAGAGGCTTGGGGGTATGGAAGGTGAGAGTAAGAGGTCATGGGCAATGATTGCAAAGGGTGGACCTTCGTGTTGTTAGGAGATTGAGGTGCTCATTTTGTTTGACATTAAGCGGCTTTAATCATGATTCACTAATTCAATCATGTACAATGATGCAAAGCTAGACCCCCTGTGGCATCTTTGAAAAATTCATCTGGATAGGCGAATTTTTGGAGGAAGTGACACTACCAGAGGTCATTGCTAGGGAGTTCAAAGCAAAGTGGAACCTCGACTTTAAGCTCCAACTGCTGATGGTGCTTGAAGAGATTGTTGGGTTCCGTTTGCCAGTGAGCAAGAGATGCTTAATGTTTAGGCACTGGGTCCCTAGTTGTTTGCCGGCTGACTGCTTGCATTGGAGGCCTGGCAACCAAACTTGGTTCCTGCTTCTAACACTATACAAACAGGTGTTGTTTGGATATGCTAATGTGCTTTCCCTAGGATTACTTGGACAAAGCTGCAGCCCTTAATGTCACCTCCGCTATTGGTGTTACACTACTGGCGGATCTATGCATTGAAACTGTTGTAGATGGACCCAATCAATCAAACCCAACTTCGCCTGGTGGTAGTGCAGTTGGACCTCACCAGCCCATTGGTGCTTGGAATCCAGGTGGATTTGCTGGAAAAGGGAGTATAGCAGTGGTTTATTCATGAAAATGTTGGAGTGATGTGCTTTGGGTGTGGCTGGATCAGCCATGGCTACCTGGAGTGCACCTTCCCGAGGGCTAGGCAGGAAAAGTAATAATTCTTGAACATGTGATGACACAGGAGATTGAAGCAAAGGCAAGAGCTTAAAGCTATACATCAACAAGTGCTCTAGGACGAGGGTTGTCCCTATTTCAGTGATGCTAGTGCAGTTGAACTACAAGTTGTGGTTGGTTGCTAAAGGTGTGCCGGGCTAGATGTTGAAGGCAGTGGGGCATTCTAATTCATTATTGAGTTGACTTTGGCTCCCAAGGGATTGCTTGACTTGGCAACTCACCTTGCACATAACTTGGGGAAGGTGGTTCTTTGTAGACTCAAAGTGGGGAGGGTTAGGATCCAAGGCAGGGAGGTGAAAGAGGAGCAGTAGGTGCTTGAACCACATCAAAACAAACAAGCTTAGGTGCTTGAGAAGGCCACTTGGTGCCATGTCAAAACAAACAAGTGGACACATGATAGTTGGAATTGCATCAACAAACTCAGCCTCTAGGCCTTGCTTCTTGAGGCTAGCTCCCAATAAGGGATCAAGAAGGGTGCAACTCATGGAAATAGATCTATTTGTCATGGGTTCAACTGGCCAGGCGGGTAGCAGCAAATGTTAGGCAAAGCAATGTTAGAGTAGTTTATCTCCTGGTTCCCCCAGCTAGGCAGCAAACATGCAACAAAGTCCTCTGGGCCCACCTCATGATGTGTGAAAAGCCACCAAAGCAAAAGGGGTGGGTTACATCGAAAAAGTGGCACTAGCGAAGCAGGGACCACCTTCTGATTTGGGGCGGGGCACTTCAAGGGAATTGTTCTCGAGACATTGACTTTATGGCCATAGCCAAGGGGTCACCCCAACCTATGGCTTTGGATGGCACTATTAGGCCAATTATCGATGCTCGCATGAGCAGGAGGGGAAGTTGATAAAAAACTAGGAGGATAGCCATCAGACCTTGCAAGGCAGGTCGAAGCTTTGACTACTGGATGGAGTCTAACTATGGATGAGATGGCTGCATGTAAGGCATGGTTGACAAGGGCTGGACCGCCTCTTAAGCTGACATTCAGTTGACCCTTAGAATATCACTATTTGAATGACCTCTTAGAATGATGGTGATGGAGAGATGGTGGTGGCCTAGGCTTCATAGACTATTGTTGCTCGCTAAATACTGATGGGTACATCACTAGCTTGATGCATTTAAGTCACCAGTATCCTGATGATGTATTTCTGCAGGCCTTTTTAACATGCTTCTTTCTCCACGACCATCCACCTCGAGATTCATTGTGCATCTGGGTGTGGGATGTTGGAAACTATCATTGGCATGGCTTAAGAGTGTGAAATAATGGTTGGGTGGTGCACTTTGCAGAGATTGGTGCTTGGTGTTCTAGGCCTTTTCCCAGATCACTTCTTACTTGGCTTCCCCCATCCACCATCTTGTGCGATGCACATGGTAATGCTGCTCAAAAGGGGTATTTATGTCCTCATATGTGGGAGGGACCTCGTATGTCAGAGGGATAGGCATGTTGATGTCTTTTTGTTATGGAAGACTGTTGTGCTGTTGTAGCAGTGTTCTGTATGCTGTAGAGGCATTCTACTATAATAAATAAATCCATCACTTACCCAAACAAGTGCATTCCTATAGTGCCCCAGCCAACAGGAAATAGTTTCTACTTGTAGTTAAATGAAAAGATGTGATAAGATCTGCTTACGATGCTGGGGAGGTGTTGAACTTGGACTAAAAACTCGGACAAGTAATGTTGGCACAACCAATTGTTGTGCCTTCCTTGTGTTATACGTGCTGTAGTGATGTTTCTACCTTGCCACAATCGGTTCTATCGATATATCCTTCCTCCTTTAAGTTTTCAGCCGAAGTTCAACACGTCAGCATCAATATATCTTTTTGCATATCCTAAAATTGTGTAGTTTAAACAATGGAATAAAAGCTTTCGTCACTAAACTTGGTATAAAAGCTTTTGTCACTAAACTTAGCTGTCTCTGAGCCAGAATTGCAGCATGTCCTAGTTATATTGTTTTCAGCTTTATGTTAGTTATGCTTAATGTATAGTAGGTTCATTATGCAAGCAGATAGACAATTAGATGACCACCTTGATAAAAAGTTTACTGGTTTTTTAAGGTTAATTACTGCAACTGTACTAGGCATATTACCAAAGTATCAGAAAATATCAGATTATGAACTTAACAGTTTTAGAAATCCATCTCTTCTACATAGTTGAACATATTCATATGGTTGACATTTGCAATTGCATTATGCATCTTAATCAGAAGTATCTGATAAATTAATATGATTTATTTCATAGGATCACAAATATATTGGTGCTCTTCACTATAAGTAATGGCTACAATGTTCTGGTTTGTTAAGTAACTATCTCTATGTCACTATAATCTCTATCTTTTCTGTGCAAATGTTGTGAAAGAAAGGTCCATTATTTATCTTTTCCACTAAAGTTTAATAAAATTCTATTTTAAATTGGAATTTTGTCTATTAAAAAATCTTTTTATTTAAGCAACAACTGGAAGTAATTTTTATTTGATTAGCAGTGATTTGGTGGAATAACGATGTTATTTTTTGTTATATTCTGTTTTATAATCAATATAAGCCATATTTAGTTCAAATCCCCATGATCTAAACCTTGTCAATTATGGCATAATAACCATTATTATAATGTCAATAGCAGTTCTAAGGTGGTCTATTATAATGGTATATTGATATTGTTAAACCTCCATGAAACACTTTTCCAAAAAGCAACCTTCATATGAATGAAACCCGATAGTAACTGAAAGGAACATTGTTTTTTGACATTCAATATTCTTGTGTATGATTCGTATATGCTTTTAGCGTATAACGGGGGACCCACTTTGTTGTAGCATGACATGATAACCAATAAGTGACAATTTTTCTTACAAAATATACAACAATATCAATTAATTTTCTGAAAATATGCTTAATAATAAAGTCAATTCTATCAGGAACTCTACAAAATGATAAATGATGAACAAAAGTGAATATAAAAAACCTACTCAAGAGTTTCTTAACCTGATATGCTATAATTTAGGTACCGTGTCAGTGTATGAATGTGATAATCTGAGCGGTAATTGCCAATCCAACATGCCTTGTCTGATGCCTTATCCACTCCAAAAGATAGTTCAGACTTATGCATCATTGGCCATCTAGGCCAGGATGGGTTGTTTTAATCACCTTGCCTGATTCTTGACCCATCTACATCATCTCATAGAAACCCTTGATCATTATTTTGGTTAACCTTTTTCTTGAATTTTGTTTATCAGTAAATGGAACTTGTTAGTGCAGAAAATAGACGGACGTTGGAGTTCGCTAGAGTTGGAGAAGACGAGGCCGCCGACGAGACTTGCAAGGTGAAGTCCTGGTCGAACTGGCCAAACTTGAAGGTCGGCTTCTAAGTAGCAGATGGTGGACTTGCGATTGGTTTTTAAGCATGGATCCTGCTAGTGTTGCCTTTGATAGCTTTCAGAAGCTCGGCCGCCTTCAAGATCGGTTGAGAGCGGGTGTGTACATTTAGACTGGAGGCCAAAGAGGAGATGTTAGGCTCATTAATGAGGACTGCGGCCAGACTTTCTTAAAGAAGTTTGGTCGGGACAGCAGAGATCCAAGATTGACTTGAAGCTGGGATGGGTGAGTACTGAGGTTCATTGCTTCTCAAGTAACCACTACTCATTCTAGGTTGAAGATCAGACTTATGCTGATGGTGAAGTCCTCTAGCTGACTCAAGTTAGTTTGGTCGAAGTTAATAGTATAGTTTGGCAAGATCGGTGACTATCAGGAGGGAATAGAAGAAATTCGGCCGCCTTCAAGATCAGCCGCCATCAGGAAGGAGCTGGGAGGACTCTCACTGAGGAGATCGGCCTGCACACGGGGTCGGGCACTCGTGAGTTATTCTTGAAGTTTTGAACCTATTGATCCTTGGAGTCCGATCTTCAGGATTTGCCAAGACTTGAGGATCGACTTGGTTGTGGCTCGGGTTCGATCGTCACAACTCCAGTCAATAGTATATCAAGGTCGGACATTTCGTTGGACTTCGGTGGGAGCTATTTTACCCTCAATACCTATCTTCCTACTCTCGAGCTTGAAGTTCGGATGTGGAGTACCAAAAATCTGCGACTGTCGAAGTTCTTTCTAACTTTTCGCCTTCAGAAGGTGAAAAATTTTGGCATTTTTGAATTGGCGGCGAAGCTTCTTTAATGTGAAACGACTTGAAATGACCTTAGCGCTTGAAATTTCCCCCAATGCGGGGCTTCATGTATGGCGCCATAAAAGCCCTATCAGGTGCCAGCTACTGCCATGATGAGTGGGACACATGGCAATCGAGGTTCCGGTGTAAGTGATCTGCAATTATAATTGCCTCAGAACCTTCTCAACTATTTAAGCATCTTTTTTCCTCCGATCTTCTACCATGGCCTGGTTCTTCTTTCCTATTTACTTCTCTGTCTTTCATCTTCCTCACACTCGAGCGTCTTGTTCCATCTTTTCCTGCTGATTTTCCTAGTCTTTGGCATCTCCTTCACCCTTCCTTCACCGTTCCGATAGCATTACCGAGTTTTTCGTCCATCTTAGGTTAGTACTCTAACTCCTTTTCCTATATTTTCTTAGTGCTCTTTTGCCTTCTGCTCTTCAAGAGTTTTTTTGAGTTTATTTACTGATTTATTCTAGATTTAGGAAGTTTTTTCAAATTTTGTTTGATCCAAGATGACTTCTGAGATATCATGGTCTGGTAGTCCTAGGAGCCCGTCTGACTCAAGCTCCCAAAATCCTGATTCTAGGGAGGAAGCCAAACTTATGGAAGTATCTCATCCAACCTTTATCGCCGAAACCATCCCTTGCTTCCTTTTCTTGAAGATCTTTTCATTATTAGAATCCAGTACAGGATCCCTTCGAAATATGAATTGGAGCTTTCCAGATCGAGCGGCCGAGCTTGTGCCCCTCTTTCGGATTGCTTCTTTTTATATTATGAAGCTTTCGTGCTGGATTGAGACTTTCGCTTTCTTCTTTCATTGTAACTCTTTTCCACTCTTTGGATATATCTTTGGCATCAGTTGTTCCAAACTCCTTTAGATTCATCATAGTATTTCTTGCTCTCTATATTTCAGTCGAGGTTCATCCTATAATTTTCTTATTCCAAATTTTTTTCACCTTCAAATGCTATCCTTCTGTCAAGGACTGATGGTACCTATCTTCTTAGTTCGGTAAGAAGAGGTTGCTCAAAGATGTCCTTTTCTTCATTCACAATTGGAAGAAAAATTCTTCTTCATTTCTTATCTATCCTTAGAATTAGGGCTTCCTCAATGGGGTCAGTTGAGGAGTTTGGTCTATCGAGCCTTCGGGTTGGAAAAAGAGGACCTCGATTCTACCAGTAAATTAAGAAACTATAAAGCCCCTTTGTCCCAACTGATTGATAGTCAAACCTTATACTACCTCGGCCAGCCCGTTCAACCCCGAAGGTATATGTTTTTATCTTCTATTTCTTTTATCCTGCTTCTAACCTCGGTTTACTACTGTAGAGATGACTCTAAGAAAATTGAAGCAATTATCCAAAGAACTTGGGCCCATAAAAGGAAGGGCAATGCGCCCGAGAAATCATCCAAGCAGGTGAAGGTCGATGATCCGAGCTCGGCCGCTCCAGCTCAAACTGCTTTCGCTCCTGAGGCTGCAGTGCCTCAACTACCTCGAGTCTGCCTGTCGAGGTCCCGGTCCTAGCATTCGCTGAAAAGAAAAAGAAGGTAGGAAAGAAGAGGAAGAAGACACTCACCAAGAAAGCTCGGCCTCAATGCAACTCCAGGAAATCTAGCGGCAACAACATCGACTGGGAGAATGCTTCTTTTGATGATTGAAAAGTCGTCAAGTCCCTAATTGATGGGTGTATTCTACCAAACATCATGGATAGGATTGTCCTCATTGACCTCGAGTAGTGGATAAAGGATTCTCTCAGAGCTTTCCTTGAGGTAACTGCCTTTTTCTTTCTTAAACTGCATCGTGCGTTCTCTAGTGACATAACTGACTTCATCATTCATAGGTGGGCCACCAACTGATCGCCAACATTAAGGCGTTCAATATTCAAAAGGTCAAGACCTCGAAGGCTATGAAGGTTCATGAAGAGTATAAGGCTGAGGTTGATTGTCTGCTGAAGGAGAGTTCTGCTGAAGTTGAGTGTCTCCAAGTGGTGCTCAAAAGTGCCGAACAAGCCTCGATGGAGATGAAAGAAGAGTTGGCTTCAAAGGTAGAGAGGAGGAAGAAGGCAAAAGCTGAAGTTGCTGAGGGGAAAAGGTGGATTGTTGAAGCCAAAGAACAGACCATCTTGGATTTCAAGGCTTCAAAGGAATTGGAAGATATAAAGATTGATTTCACCAAAGAAGCTTTTGTCAAGGGGTTCGAACTTTGCCGGAAGAGTCGCTAAGAAATTTCTCGAGCTAGATCTCGACTTTCTGACAGAAGAATTTTTTGATGAAGAGGCAGAACCTTTAGTTGTCTTCCATCTGTCGAGTGTACTGCTGCGACCTTCGAACCTGCTAAAAAGCCGAAGATCATCAAGGATGCACAGAACTCGTTTGCTGTCCCACCTCCAGAGGTTGGAGATTTTTGATAATTATATATATATTTTTTTCTACCTTTCATGTACTCAAACATTTTAGTTAATGAAATTAAATTTTCTTTTTTGTCATACCTATGTTGTGATATATTTATATATTAAGTGTAGTTTCCAGTCGAAGCAGAACCACTACCTGAGGGCATACCCTTGAAGGTCCATAATAAGAATTTGAGGAAGTTCGTCAAGTCAGCAAGAAGTTAAAAAAGACTGAAGACGAACTCAAAATACAAAATAATTATGCTGAAGCTGTTATTGAGATCAACTGCCTTCATCAGTCATCTAAACAATTTTTCAAAGAATACACTGCTAAAAAATATCACCTGAGTGAAGAGTTTGAGGAAACTAAAAAATGTGCTAGCGAAAAGTCTTGGACTTTAATCGCAAAAGTTTCCTTGAAGTCGAGCTTAGAGCAGCGAAGGAAAATATTTTGCTACTGGAGGAGAGCTCGGCATAGTCTACTGATCGAGAAGAACATGGCTGGGATTGGTCTAAAGGATTCTCTGAGCTTTAGAGTTAGTTGTGCGCGGCCGAGGATTCATACAATAGTTACAGGCTCGACTGGAGCGACCAAATTACCAAACTTCAATAGACAGTTTGGAAGGCTGATGAGGAGATTGCTTGACTCGGAAGCGATTAGCGGATAGGGCTCAAGCTGACTTGAGCAGAGATTCGGAGGAAATTGCTTCTCCCTGAAGGGCACCCTAGGAAGCCTTTCTAAGATGCATGAAAAGGATAAGGTCAAGCTGCTCCAACTCAAGATTCAAATGGCCTATCAGGAGAATGCAGTGAAGGATGCTGAAGCCAAATCAGAGGTTCTATGGAAAAGATTGAGGAAGGCTGAGGAGGATATATGAAGAGTTCGAAAGCTGCTCGGCAAAAATTTAGTGGCAAGAAAAGAGCTTGAAGACAAGGTTAACAATTTGAAGCACTCCCTTATAATGGCTGGGGTGGGTGGTCCGAAGTCTGAATAGGACTTCATCTTATTCTCTCTTTTTTTTTTTTGTAATCATCTTAGAGACCTCCGTTTGTAATGATCTTCATTTTAATGAAATGATAATTTCTTTGATCATCCTTCATTATCTTGCTTCATAGTAGTACTTGTAGAACTTTTCTGTACCGTATTTCTGATGTTGTTTTGAAGCAGTAAACTTGGTCGAATGTTTTATAAGAGTGTTTCTCTCATTTATAACCAAGGGTCTCCCAAACTTGTTTGGTTTTTAGCCTTTCTCTTAGTTTAGAAACTAGGGGCTTTCATGTCCTTCATGAAGGTCTTCACCCATGTCAGGATGAGGTCCTCTTGTTCCTGATGAGATTGACTTTTACCTTCGTTAGGATGAGATTAACCTCTGTTTAAGAATTGGAGGCCTTCAAATCTCTCGTAAGGATCTTCATCCACTTCAGGATGAGGTCTACCTTCCATTCCTGACGTGGTTGGCTATTATTCTTATTAGGATGAGGTCCATCTTCTATTCCTAACAAGGTTGCTAGGGCACAAAAGGGCCATTGAGAGGACCTCTCTCCGTTACCTCCTATTTAAGAATCAGAGATCTTCAATCCCTCGTAAGGGTCATTATCCACATTAGGATGAGATCCATTTTCTGTTCTTGACGTGGTTGGCTATTATCCTTGTTAGGACGAGGTTCACTAGTTCCTAATATAGTTGCTAGGGTACAAAAGGACCATTAAGAGGGCCTCTTCCTATTTTCTTTTGTTTAAGAATCGGAGGCCTTCATCCTCATTAAGATAAGATTAACCTCTTATTCAAGAACCAAAAGCCTTCTACTTTGTTTAAAAATAAAGTTCGATTGAATATTTTTCTGCCATCATTTAATTTGCACAAAAAATAGGGATATTAAGATAAAAAAAAATTATTGAAGTGAGGTCATTGATAATACATTTGTAAATTCTCTGAGTTCTAGGATATCGGGAGTGTTTCCCTTTCAAGCTCCTTCAGATAGTAAGTTTTCAGTCGGATGATTTCTACAACCTCATAGAGGCCTTTCTAGTTTGGAGTAAGTTTGCCTTGATTTTGTGGCTGTGAGATGCCTACTCATCGCAGCACCAGATCTTCAATTTTGAAGATTTTACTTCTGACTCTGGTGTTAAAATATCAAGCCACGTTTTGTCTATAAGCTACCATCCAAATTTGGGCCTTCTTCCATTTTTTCTTTAATAGATCAAGATTTATCCTGAGATTCTGTGAATTATTCTATTCATCAAAGGCTTCATCTCATGTCGAGGAAAGTCTAAGTTCAACCAGTATGACTACTTCAGTCCCAAATGCTAAGACAAATGGAGTCTCTTCAGTTGACAATGTTCGAGTGGTTCTATAAGTCCAAAGCATATGATAAAGTTTATCCATCCATATTCCTTTCGTTTGCTTGAGTCTAGCCTTTATTCCTTATACACAGTTCTATTGGTCACTTCGGCTTCATCATTTGCTTGAGGACAGGCCACAGATGTAAAATGATGGAAGATATTTAAATCTTCATAGAACTCGACAAACTTTATCTGTACAAACTGATGCCCATTATCTATAATTAAAGTTCGAGGTAGGCCGAATTTGCATACTATTGACTTTTCGATGAAGTCTTGCACCTTGACCTCAGTGATTTTTGCTAAGAGTTTGGCCTTAACTCATTTGGTGAAGTAATCCACCGCCATCAAAAGAAATTTTTGCTGTCCAGATGTAATAAAAAATGACCCAAGTATATTCATTCCCCATTGTATGAATGGCCATGGAGCACTTAAGGGAGTGAGTTGGGAAGCCAGTTGTCTTTGAATATTGGCATTCCTTTGACATTGATCGTATTTTCTGACATAGTCAGTTGCATCCTACTGCATGGTTGGCTAGTATTATCTTTGATGGAGCAGTTTATAAGACAATGATCTGGCTCCAAGATGATTTTTATATATTTCTTCATGAACTTCTATCAGGATATAATCAGCTTTAGATGGTCGAAGGCACTTGAGAAGCGGCAAGGAATAAGATCTCTTATACAGCTTATTCTCATATAAAATATAGCAAAAAGCCTGATTTCTCAGTTTTCAAATTTTTTTGGGATCTCTAGGAAGAATGTCATCTTTGAGATACTGAATTAATAGATCAATCCAACTGGATTTGTGGTCAACTTGCATCACCGCTTGGGATTCCTCCGAACTTGGGTGCTGAAGGACTCCGAAGAAAACTTTCTTTGGCAATTCATTTAACCAAAAGTAGCTAACTTGGACAGAAGGTCGGCCCTTAAATTCTCTACTCTTGGGATCTACTGAATGTCAAAATTGGTGAAGGCCAAAGTCAAGCATCTTACTTTGTCCAAGTATTTTCTCATACTTTCTTTTCGAACTTCGTAGCTATCATTGACCTGTCCCACTACCAGTTGTGAATCACTGTAAACCATCACACGATCTGTCTCTAATTTTTTAGCTATTTTTAATCCTACAATCAGAGCTTTATATTCTACTCTATTGTTAGTCATGGAGAATTCAAAGCGTAGTACATATTCAGCAATAACTCCTTTCGAATTGACAGGAATCAAGCTTATGCCTGCTCCAGAGGCATTGAACGAACCATCAATATATAAAGCCCAAAAATCTTCAAAGAGATCTGCTCTTTCCTTAGAGAAGCTCTGCTGCAAACTAGAAGTATAGACTTCTTACTGTTTGGGTTCAGCTAGATCTAGGATGGTGCATTCTACCATAAAGTTGGATAGTATCTGAGCTTTAATAGATGATCGAGGTTGGAAATCAATGTTGAATTTAGTGAGCTCACTTGCTTACTTTGCTATTCTTGCGAAGGTACCTGGTGGATGAAGAACTGCCTTTATGGATTGGTTTGTAAGAAGTGTCATTATATGCCCTTGAAAGTAGGATCGAAGCTTTCTAGCTGCAATCAATAAAGCATATATCAGCTTATCTAATTTAGTATAACTTATTTCTGCATCCCTCAGAACTCGACTTATGTAGTAGATTGGCTTCTAAATTTTTGCCTCTTCTCTAATTAGGATGGCTCCAATGGCTGCGGGAGATACCGCCAAGCATAGAAATAACTCTTCTTTAGGCTTAGATTTGGCAAGGAGGGGAGGTGAGCTGAGGTAGTTTTTTAACTTTTCAAATGCTTGCTGACATTCAGGAGTTCAGTAGAAGTTCTTTGATTACTTGAGTACCTGAAAAAATGGCATGTAATGCTCCACCGATCTTGAAACGAAGCGATTTAGAGCTGCAATCTTTCCTATTAGGCATTGGATTTTTTTTATTATTTTTGGGGCGGTCATTTTCTGGATAGGTCGAATCTTTTTTAGATTTGCTTCAATACCGTGCCTCAACATCATGAATCCCAAGAACTTTTTCGAAGTTATTCCAAAAGCACATTTGGTTGGGTTCAGTTTTATTTTATACTTTTGGAGTGTGTTGAATATCTTAAGATTGGTGATGTGATTTCTTGAAGATGGACTTTTGACAAGCATGTCATCCATATAAACCTTCATGTTACGATCGATCTGCTCCTTGAAGATCTTATTCATCAGGCGTTGGAAAGTCGCATCTGCATTTTTCAGTCCAAAGGGCATGATCTTATAACAATAAAGATCATGGTCATTTTCTCATCTTCTAGTTCTATCGGAATTTGGTTATAATTGAAAAAGGCATCCATGAAAGTAAGAAACTAATGGCTCGAGGTTGCATCCATCAGTTGGTCGATTCTAGTCAAGAGGTAGTTGTCCTTCGGACAGGCCTTATTCAGGTTAGTAAAATCTATATACATCGGCCAGTATCCGAGCTTTAATAGACGGTCGAGGTTGAAACTTGATGTCAAACTTCATGAGTTTAATTGCCCACTTTGCTATTCTTTCAGAAGTATCTAGTCGGTGAAGGATTATCTTTATCAGCTGATTTATGAGAAGTGTGACCGTATGTCCTTGAAAGTAGGGTCGAAGCTTTCTAGCTGCAATCAATAAACTGTAGGCTAGCTTTTCTAATTTAGTGTATCTTGTCTCTGCATCTCTCAAAACTTAACTTATGTAGTAAATCAACTTCTAAATTTTTGCCTCTTCTCTGATTAAAACTGCTCCAATGGCTGCAGGAGATATTGCTAGGTACAGAAATAACTCTTCTCTAGGTTCAGACTTGGCAAGGAGGGGAGGGGAGTTAAGGTAGATCTTTAATTCTTCAAATGCTTGCTAACATTTAGGAGTCTAGCAGAAGTTCTTTGGTTGCTTTAATACTTGAAAAAAGGGCATGCAACATTCTACCAACCTCGAAATAAAGCGATTCAAAGCCGTAATCTTTTCCATTAGGCATTGAACTTTCTTTATTGTCTTTGGGGCTGTCATTTCTTGGATGGCTCAAATCTTTTTTGGATTTACTTTGATGCCGCATCTTGACATCATGAATCCTAGGAAGTTCTTCGAAGTTACTCCAAAAGTGCATTTGGTTGGGGTTCAGCTTGATTTTATACTTTCGGAGTGTATTGAATGTCTCCTTAAGATCAGCAATATGATTTATTGAAGATCAGCTTTTAACAAGCATATCATTTACATAAACCTCTATGTTGCGGTCGATCTGCTCCTTGAAGATCTTATTCATCAAGAATTGGTACGTTGCACCTGCATCCAAAGGGCATAATCCCGTATAATTGAGATCACGGTCAGTAATAAAAGTAATTTTCTCATTTTTTGGTGCTATTCGGATTTGGTTCTAGCTGGAGAAAGCACATGAAGGTGAAGAGCTCATGGTCCGAGGTTGCATCCATCTGTTGATCGATTCTGGATAGAGAATAGCTATCTTTCAGACAGAACTTGTTTAAGTCAATGAAATCTATACACATTCTCTATTTGCCATTTGTCTTCTTTACCAAAACTACATTGGCGATCCAATCTGGGTAAGAAACTTCTTGAATGAATCTAGCTTTGAGGAGCTTATCAACCTCGTCCACAATCATCTTTTGCTGCTTGGGTGCAAAGCTGCGTTTATTCTACTTCATAGGGTTGGCGTTTGAGATCCACACAGATGATGTTCCATTACTTCAGCATCAATCTCAGGCATATCTACAGGGATCCAAGTAAAGGCATCTACATTCATCCATTGAAAGGTGATGAGCTACTTTTTGACTTTTCTTCTCCAAATTTGAGCCAATTTGAACACTATGGTCTTCATTTCCATCATTTAAAGAGATTGAAATAAGGTTGTTGATAGGTTCTATGAGGATTGATGATGCTTCCAAGCCTTGGAAGGCTACGAAAAGAGTCAGGATGTTGATTTCGAGAATTCTAGATCATGTGTTGTCCTAGGGCTAGGACAATTATCCTAGGGTGGAGGTGGTGCGTAGTCCTCCATGGGCTTGAGGTCCAGGGGTTGAGGATCTTGAGGAACTTGGTTGGTACTTCGAAGATCTGGAACACAAGATGGAGCAAGAAACCAAAGTCAAAAAATCAAGATTGCAGAAAAGATCATTTCTATAGGTTGGCTTGCTCAGTCTGATACTGGGTTGGCTAAGTCTCAAAAGATAGGCCAAATAGAGAGGTGTGCGATCGAGACTGCAATCATGGCATGCAACTGGTTGGCTTAGTTTCTGTTTTGTGCATTTGGGACTACAGTTATGGCACGCAACTATACTGAGCCGACCTAGTCTCAGGTTAGCTGGCTTAGTGCTGAGACTGAGCCAGCTCAGTGCATGGGTAGAGTTATGCGAGGGTCTATTTGAGACTAGGATAGGAACTTATCCTAAGAGTTTTAAGGCATGATTTGAGAAATCTTAAGGGAGCTAACTCATGTATGGGTCGGATTTAGATCCAGGAGATGAGAGCATAAGAGACATGGGTGTACATGAGCTCGGTGAGTGCTTTCATGTATTGAATTAGCTAGGAAAGTTTTTGGTCAGGCCTAATGGCTATGTATAAATATATAGGTTATATTAGAATTTTCATTGAAATAGTGAATACAGATATTTTTTTCCTCAATCTCTCTTCTCTAGTGTTGCCGCCCCAAGGTTTTTGAAGAAGCCTTATAGAGAGGAGCCTTCCTCAAGCCCTAGGAGGGAGGCGCCCCAGCATAGATCTAGGTGGTGGATCTATGATATGCTGTCCTTAGAGAACGTCAAAGATCTCTCCAGGTCTGCGTTAAAGATTAGGGATTTCTGCAACATGGTATTGAAGCTTGGTGATGCCAAGACAATAGTTGGTATCAGAGCTAGGTGATGCCATGGTGATGTGCCAACAGATTTTCTACATTCTTCTGTCAAATCATCATGGGCATCAAGTCCATCTACCGGGCAAAGTTATGGCTACTTTCCTCCTTGCAAAGCAATGGTGTATTAATGGCACGCCAAAGCCTGATCTCCTCTAACCTTTCCGACTTCATATTCCATCGAAAACTTCATCTTTAAATAATAAGTTGATACTACAGCTCGAAGTGCATTCAATCTAAGTCGATCGAGAATCGCATGTAGATCGAGGGAGCCTTTACCACCAAAAAATTAATCTGAGCTTTGGACTGCTTTGGATACCAACCTGCCATAATTGATAAAGTAATTATTTCTTCAATCGGTATAGCATCGTCGATGAACCCTACCAATGGAGAGCTCATAGGTCCCAAACAACTATCGGATATAGACATTTTAGAGAAAGCATCATAAAATATGACATTGGTAGAGCTTCCATTATCAATAAAGATACAGTATATATCATAATCAATAATATTCAAAGTAACTATAATCGCATCATTATGTGAAAATTGGATCCATCGTGCATTCTCTTCAGTGAAAGTGATGAGTTCTTCAGTCCTCTACTTCTTTGCTCCCCCTGCTGACCCACTGGCCTTCCCTTTTCGATATCCCCCAATGATCATATTGATGATTCCAAGTGGGGCTGATCTTCTCATGGTTCATCCCTTCAAAGTGGTTCAGATTGTGGCAGGGCTCTTGACTGATCTTCTCTCCTTTCTGGCCGACATTGGAGGAATCGATTCAGCCGACCTCTTTTGATTAGCTCCTCAATCTTATTTTGAAGCTGGATGCATTCTTCAGTATCGTGATCATGGTCACGATGGTATAAATAGTACTTATTAGGATTGTGCTTGCTTGAGTGAGATCACATCTTTTTCGACCTAGGCAGTTGCTCCTTGATTTTTATCTGCACTTAGATTTTTGGAGCATTCAAGGAGAATAGTTGTGAAATCTTCTGAAAGGAGAGTTTTGCTGCATTCTTCGAATCGGACTTCTTGGTCGATGAGCTCATGGTGGAGTTCGAGCTCGTCTACATTTTGAAGGAGTTCCAGAACACGGTCGAGCTTCACTCGACTTTTCTTCAAGTGTGGGCTTGCTAGATTCTCCTGCTTGCCACTCTTCTGTAGCCTCTTCATCGTGAAGCTTAAAAGCTTCCTCAGCTTGGGCGTAGCCCTCCGTCCGAGCTAGCATGTTGGTGAAGTTTCGAGGATACTTTTTCTTCAAAAAAAAAGATCATTTTTTAGAAGGCTGCCCTTCAGTGTGGTCATAGCAATGGATTGGTCCAAGTTGCAGACCTCTAAAGCAGCAGTATTGAAATGATTGACATAAACTCGGATGAACTTTTCTTTCTTTTGCTTGATATTGACAAGGAAGTCCGAGCCTCATCTCTGATGCCAGCTACTAACAAAGTAAGCCATGAATTAGTGGCTCAACTGGTCAAAAGAGTGGATGATTCTCGGTTTGAGGTTCGAGTATCAGTTTATTGCTACTTTCTTTAAGATGGAGGGAAAAGCTCGATATAGAATGGCGTCCGACGTGTCATGGAGCAGCATCATAGTCCGAAAGACTTTGAGATGGTCGATGGAATTTGAGGTCCCATCATAGCCCTCAAACTAGGGGAGATTAAAGTTCGATGGGGTGGGCTTCTGCATGATCTGAGCGAAGAATGGAGGGTCGGTGCAAATGTTGTCATTACGGGTTGAAGCGGCATGACGGAGCTGTTCGATCCATCGGTTCATCTCCTGAAGCTTCTGATCGAGGATATCATCTCGATCATGAATCTCAAAGTGTGGCTGGCTGAATGGAGGTAGAGACCTTTCGGGGGTGGAGTCGTGCTTGGAGCAGGGGCCTCTGCTCTTTACTTTCTCCTTCCAATATTCATAGGTAGACTTGCCCAGGTGGGCCTTATGTCGGATTTCGGTACTCCGACGATGGTCTCTCCAATGATGTTGGTGCCGGAGCTTGCTGCATGGCCTTCACTGCTTCTATGAGGCTCCTAACCTATTGCATTAGTAGGTTGAACTGCTTCAAATTCATTGCTGCTGTCGGTGGAGGTAGTTGAGGTGCTGACGATGGGATCAGAGCAGGCTGATCCACCGACTCTGGGTTGGATCTAGCGGTAGAGGCGATGGATTGTTGGAAAAGAGTCTTTCTGGGTGGCATATTACTAGAACAAAAATAGATCAGAGGTAAAAGGCAGAAGAAGAGAGAAAGAAGATGAACTCGATTAGGTACTTCTTTAAGAATAAGAGCTTAGAAATCCTTCCTCTAGCATCAAGCTTGTTGGTACAAAAAAATAGACGAACGTTGGAGTTCGCTGGAGTTGAAGAAGATGAGGCCGTTGATGAGACCTGCAAGATAAAGTTCTAGCCAAAGTTGGCTCCGACAGGATCCTTCGACGGTCAAGTTAGTTTTCTGACCAACAAGAATGGAGTACGTAGGAGAATTAGAGCAGAGAGGAGAGCTTAAGAGAGGAAGACGTATCTGAAGGGTTTCTTATATAGGCGAAGCCTATAACCAAATGACAGTGACAGCCATAACAGAATGTTAGAAGGTTGTTCGGCTCACTTGAAATTTGTTATGAAGTGTGGGCTGTCGTTTGTCGTAACTTGTAGGTGGTTAGATTTTATTTATCGAAGTTCAGGTGAATAGTCGAAGACTTCTGTGCCTGGTAGAAAGCTATTCATGCTGGAATGGAAAACTTGAAGTCGAGCTGGCCAAACTTGAAGGTCGACTTCTAAGTAGCAGATGGCGGACTTGCGATTGGGTTCTAAGCTTCGACCCTACTGGTGCTACCTTTGATAGCTTTCAAGGGCTCGTTGCCTTCAAAGTTGGCTGAGAGCGGGTGTGGACATTTAGACTGGAGGCCAGAGAGAAGACGGTAGGCTCATTAATGAGGACTGTAGCCATGCTTTTTTAAAGGAGTTCGGTCGGGATAGTAAAGATCCAAGATTGACTTAAAGTTGTGATGGGTGAGTACTGACATTCGTTGCTTCTCAAGTGACCACTGTTCATTCCAGGTTGAAGATCAGACTTGTGTTGATGGTGAAGTCCTCTAGCTGACTCAAGTTCGTCTGGCAGAAGTTCATAGTGTAGTTTGGCAAGATCTGCGACTATCAAGAGGGAATAGAGAAATTCGGTAGCTTTCAAGGTCGGCTGCCATCAAGAAGGAGCTGGGAGGACTCCCACTGATGAGATCGGCCTGCACACGAGGTCAGGCACTTGTGAGTTATTTTTGAATGAAGTTTTGAACCCAGTGATCCTTGGAGTCCGATCTTCAAGGATTCGTCAAGACTAGAGGGTCGACTTGGTTAAGGCTCGGGTTTGATCATCACAACTCTAGTCAACACTATATCAAGGTTGGATATCCCATTGGACTTCGGTGGTAGCAATTTTACCCCCAATAGAACTTAATAAGTAATATAGCCATACCGATGATTAAGCAAAATAATTGATCCAATTTTAGGAAGATGCTTGCAGATAATTTCATTTCTATGACAAAAATATGAAATTAGGATTCATGATGCTAGATAGTAATCCTAATCTTCTTAAGTTAAGTAGTTCAGAAGATTATCACATTTGCTAAAGAAGAATATTTTCTGAATGAGGATTCACAATGTTTAAATTAAGTAGTTAGAACAAGGCTTAGGTGTTATGGTTTATGGTTGCCTCTGAAGCTGTCACATCTATCTTTTGACTAGTTCTTGAACTAATCATATTAATGCCTTACGGTGAACACATGACATGGATCTTATTGTGCTCCCGCAATCATATTTACTTTATTTTATGGTTATAAACAAGTCTTCGTTTTAGCCTTTTATTTTTCCTTTTGATCGTCACATGGATTATTCATTTGTTCATTTCAAGTTCAAAATGGATCAGCATCTTTATGGTTTGAAGTGATTGACAGGGTGTTGTAAGGTGGAAACTTGAGATTTTAGGTTTCATGACTTGTTGGACCTTGGGTCATGCTCATTGACAACTTACATTGTCAAACCTTGTTATCAGTTATAAGACTTAAGAAGAGAACATTTTAAATTCTATCAAGCTGTAGGCAGTTAATCCATCTTGTTATGCTTGTACCTATCATATTTACATACACATCATGTGCAAACTTGTTGCCATGCTAGGTCATTCATGGTTTCTCTCTTGAATTCCTGTGGGTGTTCAACTATCATGACATCTTGTATCTCTCGGCAACTTTGGGGAAGGGAAAAGTTGATTGACTTATTAGAGCCAAAGCTTAGGAGAAAATTCATAGATGTTATTTGGATGGCATGCAAGTTTTCGGTGAGCACACCAGAGTATAACAACTTTATGTGTGCATGCGTAACTAGTCTTTATCATCAAATCCTTAGAATGAAAAGTTTTTGAGATCTATTTCTGGTAGCATGTCAGTCATTGGTGAACCTACTACATCACCATAAAATCATTATATTTGCATCTATTGATTAGTGATATATTGTCAAGCTTATTTGATTCTGTAAAGGGGTATTTGTTCTTGGAAATAGTGGAAAACCAAGCACCAGTGTGCTAAATCATCCCAAGCCTTATTGTCATACTTCTTAGAAAAGGTTTTTGAGATTTACTTCTGATAGCATGTCAGTCATTGGTGAACCTGTTGCATTACCATAAAGTCATTTTATTTGCATCTGCTGGTAGTGCTTCATTGTCCGGCTTGTTTGATTTTGTAAACTTTGAAATGTTGAATCCTAACCGACGATGTTACCTTCAATTGATTTTGACACTAATGCCGTTGCCCTAGATCAACGTAATACCCTTGCCTCAATTGGTGGTCATGCTTTTGATCGACACCATCACCTCGGTCAACGCCGACATTGTTGATCGATGTTGTCACCCCTGATTGATGCCGATGCGGATGCTGATGCTGATGTCATCACCCTGCAGGTGTCCGAATCAGTAGTACTCTCTTTCCCTCTCCTCCCTCTTTCCCTCCCTCCCTCCCTCTTCATCTTCTCTCTCCCCTCGGTTCTCCTTCTAGTTTGGATCAGTGTTTCTCCCTCTCTCCTCTCCTCACTAGACCCTTCGTCTTTGGTACATGTCGACTTGGTACAATATGTACCAGTGCCAAGCCTATTGCCGGCCGATAACCTGGTATGACCCGTGGTATTAGTTCAGCGAACATTGCCAAGTACCAAAAAGATTAACTGTGCATAACGGTGCAGTTAGTGTCTTATAGATGAAAACTGCAACCTTGGTTATTTGGTAGGTTGAAACTTTCTATGCTTGTTTGACATTGGAAGCTTCTAAATATGGAAGTACATTAACGGTAGATGGCATCAAAGGTATGTTCCGATACTTCTCATTTTCTGATCACTTCTTTCATTTTATCATCCATTAGCTTTGCCAGTTCTAGAATTTTTTGTTGCTGATGACTAATATTTCAACATGTAAAATATGAGTATGCAATGGTTTCAGATTTAAATTGTTTATGGTTATTGTTCTCAGATATTGCTGTAAAATGGCGAGAAGAGCCAGGGGCCGTTGCAGACTTTCATCTCGTCAGCTTAGATGGACTCCATATGCTGTACCTTCACATTTCTGGACGATTCCAGAAGAAGGCAGCTCTAAGAAAACACCTTTGGCATTGGAGAAAAGGGACTGGGAAGACGCCACCTGCTCGGTGTGCATGGAATACCCACATAACGCAGTTCTTCTCCTCTGCTCATCCCATGACAAGGGTTGCCGCCCCTACACGTGTGGAACCTGCTACCGTCACTCTAACTGCCTAGATCAGTTCAAGAAGGCATACACTAAAGTGAAATCCACTCATGACGAGTCCACAGTGGACGGCCAGGGCCTTGGTTTAGCTATGTCTGGCTGGTCTGCAAGTCACAAATCTGAGGTGATGGAGCTTGCATGCCCCTTATGCCGTGGACAGGTGAAGGGATGGACTGTGGTAGAAGCTGCACGTGCGTATCTCAATAACAAGAAGAGAAGTTGCATGCAGGACAATTGCTCATTCATGGGGACATACAAAGAGCTCCACAAGCATGTGAGGTCTGAGCACCCTTCTGCAAAGCCTCGCGAGGTAGATCCTGTGCTTGAGCAGAAGTGGAGAACGCTTGAGCTTGAGAGGGAGTGGGAAGATGTGATCAGTACAATAAGGTCATCAATGCCAAGGGCAGTGGTGTTTGGAGACTATGTGATAGATGTGAATAACAGTGACCTTGAACCTGATCATGAACCTGGCTATGCAGATGGGGACTATGAAGGGAGTCGTGACATCAGTAGAAGTATCCTTTATTTTTTGTTGAGAGAGGGTACACGCCTAATGAGACTCCACAGGGAAGATGTGTTATAAGAGGGCGGGTAGGAGGGTAATGTTTATGCTTCTTCCATGAATGGTGGTGGTGCTGATATTATTACTGCTTATCCATCAGAAGGCGATGATGTCATAAGCCATGGGACAGGTGCTGGTATGCTGGGATCGGAGTGGCGGCGGTGGCGTCGCCGCCGTAGAAGCCATCATAGATCAGTGTTTGGTGGGAGCTGAAACAGGAACAACCTATAGTCATCAGCTATTAGGAATCGGAAAATGGAGGGGGGACAAGCTGATTTGCAATACCTAGCTGCCTGATATTTGTGAATTTCTTCATGAATTTACAGGTTTTGGATCATGTAACAGATGAATGCAATGTTGTCTTTATCTTAAGAGTTTGTGAAGAAATAAGATCAATACAAGTCTCGTGGAGTGTATATAGATGCAGCTTCGCATGCTTCATTGGTATCGTAGAATTATTAGTTTATCGTTTTTCTTCAACAGATAAGAACATTTTCAGGTTTGGCTTCAAGAAAGGTCGGCAATCGGCTGGGGACTTCATGTCTACCTGCTGCAAGATGACCATCATCTTCTTGCAGCTAGAGAAGGCAGGTCATGTTCTTACAACCGGAGAAGGCATTGTAACCGTCTGGTGTGGCTCTACTGGAAGTAGAGACCCATGCTGATGTCTGAAATTCATATTGTCATGGTAAATTTCTGTTACCCATGTATCATGCCTCTTGCCTGGGTTGGTGTGCATCTGTGGCTCTCGTCCTACGACGGGTCGTATTTCTAATTCTACGAAACGTGGACCGCTAAAGGCATGCGAACAGGTTCTAGAAGCTTCAATGCAATCATTCTGTCGGATCGCACATTTTAGGGGGTTTTGTTCATTAATTAGTTTCTTGTCACCCGTGGCACGGAGAAGATGGATTTCGTAGAGATTGGGAAATCACCGTTCTTTTAAACGCTCGAACTGGTTTGTCTCATGCAATGCGTGAGGGATGGTGCTGCCCTATTAAGTTGGCTGTTTGAGTGAAGATGATTGGAGTTTTCCTTATGTTTTCTTTCTCCAAGAAATACGATTACGGTTGTCTACGCTTTCACATTTTGTACCTTGGATGCTACGTTTACATTCCCGTGGCACTATCCTTTCAACCATGCCTTCACAAACGTCTCACTTTTACCATGAAAAGTGCCGCCACCTTAATGATTCTCGTAAAGCTGACTACTAAGAGTAGCATTCCATAGAATGGAAGCGGAAGGAAGAACAGGACAAACGTGTATCGGAGAAAGGATGAAGCATATCTAACACCATCCCTCAATGCCAAGCATAAAAGCTGGCCATCACGCTACTGCTTACACGACCCTGCAAAAACACCTGCACCCCTCTAGACGATGCACCACTATTGGATCGTTGGATTCTCCGTTGGGGGGATGAATGGTCTATGCATCTCTGGCAGGTTTGGGCGAAAGCACCGGAAAAGGTCTAGTTACCACCTGCTACCAAAATAGGTTGATTCTGGGCCCAATGTCCAAGCGCCATTAGGCCAGCACATTTATGATCCTTGTGGTCATTGGGTCTATCTTAGTCTACCTCCGTTCAGCCTATCGAGTGTCAAGTGACAATCCTGCTCAGGATTATCCTAACCCTCGGGTCTATCCACATGGCATCCACTCGAAGTGATTACTTAGGTTGTCAAGATGATGTGTTAACAATGCATTCTACATCTTGTTGGCCAATAGTCAAGAGGTTCCTTACTGCATCCTTGATGATTTGCAGTCCAAAATCCTGTAGCGATGGCCTTGATTTGTCGACCAATTTTCTCTTCATTTGTCGATGTATCATTATTATCCTTTTCTTGGCACTCTACCCTTACCTTTCATATCCCTTTATTCAAATCTACCGTCACCATACATCCCATGCCAATGGATAGTTCCATATACTGGATAGCTTGCACACTACCCAAAAGATTTGACATCAATGGAGGTCTTATCCATATTATGAAGGAAAAATCCTATTTTCCACTGCAGGATCATACAGATCTGATCAGATCTGAGATAAATTTTTCTAAAATTTTTTAAATGATCTGACCTGATCTAGGAGTTCTCAGATCTAATCATGATGATCTAATATTAAAAATTAAAATAAAAATTAAATTAGATTTAATATCATATCTTGTTTGGATAATCTGATTATCCTGCGATGATCCTGATGTTTTCTGAGGTTCTGGAAGGAGCAACGCACGCGTCTGGTCTCTATCGGTATCCACTCGAAAAAGATCTGGACGTCTTCTCCTCATAAATCTTTCCTCCAAAGATCAGATCTAAATTTGATCTAGAAGTCCTTCAAAAAATTTTTGAAGCCAGCGTGTCCATCTCACGAACACCATCGCGTAGATGCTGAATTCTTCACAAATTTGATTAGATCTTCTTCTTAGATTTGTGCCTAACTTTTTAGACGTATAAAAGAGAGAAAGAAAGAGGATAGAAGAGGCATGGGATATCTGGAATGATAGCCTTTGGGTATGAAAAAATATTTCTACGTGAAGAGCCTTGGCGCAAGGGTTCTTATACAAAAGCATAGCGCCGAGTTAGAGTCCCTTTTTGATCAAAATCCTCATTTTTTTGATCATTGAGACTTCTAGACTTGATCTCCATGAAAATTCCCAGATCCTATCTAATTTTGATACTAAAAATCAATCTGGAAGGTAGCGGCATGAGTAGATAAGGAAGAGTCCACTGTGCTTAGGACTCTTCCCTCAAGAGTTTGATCTAGATCAAACTCTATCACAACTCAATCTAAACACCTCCAAAAATCATGAAATTTGGTACACCCAATGTATAATTCATTCTCTATCACATAGCCAAAAATAAGATCAAAATAATTTCTAGAGAATATTCTAGAAGCATCTGATCAGGTGACCCTTAATTCTCTCAAATAGGTCAACTTTTGATCCTAGTCCAATTTGACTATGAATGAATTTAATTTCTAAAATTAATCTGACCAGAACTTATTTTAGTTAGATAAAAATAAACTCATTCAAAATATAAGAATGAGTCAAATCAAATTTAATTTAGTTGTGATGAATTAGAAAGATTTTAGAAGAAAAAAGTCAGGCTCAATCGTGTGCTAGCATGATTACCTTGAACCTGATTGGATCTAATCTAAATCAATTGAACTGGGTTAGCTTAATTGATGATATGCAGATCCAAACCCTTATTTGTATGGTTCAGTTAGGTTCAATTCTGTATGGTAATGAGATATTGAAGGAAAATCCTGATTTCCCGGTCTAGGTTCGTCCAGATCTGATTAGATCAAGAGATATATTTCAAAAATTTTCTCTTGATCTCAATCAGATCTTGATATATTTCAGATCTGATTCTTATTATTTTAATAAATAAAATAAAATAAGATAAATTAAATCAAATTTAATTTACCTGATTTGGGTAATCCTATTACCCTGTAGATGATCCTGATTGCAGCGGAAGGTTCTGGATCTTAGCCACGCAAGCGCCTGGCCTCTACCGGTATCCACTCGGGTTGGATCTGGAGATCCTCTTCTTCTCTATCACACCTCCAAAAATCAGATCTGGATCTGATCTGGAGGATCTTCAAAACTCTTTTGAAGATCTGCAGTCGTCCTTTTGCAGCAGCGCAGCCTTCTTGCTTTTGATCGCCTTTCCTTGATCTGAATCGCACCAACCTAAATCCAAAACACTTTTTGGACGTGGAGAGCAAGGGGAGAAGAGACTATGGCATGGAGAAGGAGGGGAGAGGCAGCCTTGGGGCGTGGGAAATCTAATTGCATTAGAATTAGGGTTGGGCGCAGGGTCTTATTTATAGACCTCTTGTGATCCAACTCCTCTTCCTCTCAACCAATCACAACCCTTTGTGAAATCAGATCTAAATCTGATTGGTTGGAATAGAGACCCCTGGATTCCTCCTTAGAGGGCGCCTAGGACCAGTCAAACTGGATTCTTAGTAGAACTCTGATTGGAATCCAAAAGGGAGGTGGAGTCCTTGTCCAACAAGGACTCCTAGGCGCCTCCTACTTGGGCTCACGCCACCCTTGGCGTGCGCCCTTCTCCTTGCCAGGTTCTGGCAGGGGGACAGGCCCCCACCAGCTCTCCAATAGGTGCATGACATGTGGTCAAAAGTCAAAGGTCAAATGTCACGTTTTGACAGTCAAAAGGTAGCTTTACCAAAGTCAACAGTAGACAAGAAATGGCAGGTGACCAAAATGGCAGTATATGTCTTACAATTAAGACAACCTGATTCTGACTTGGACCACCTCGCAGTCAAGACCATATGAAGGCCTCTGATTGACACAAACTCCTTTGGCTCATTAGGAACACACTATTTGTGATAAGTAAAAAGAACGTTAGGTTCAATCGAGTGCTAGCACGATTTCTTGAACCATATTGAATCTCTTCAGATCAATTGAACTAATCAGTCAATTGATGATCACCAGATCAAACCTATGTTTGTGTGACCCACGTTAGTTTCATTTCTGTATGGTAATGGATATGTCATGATCTCTATCATAGACATCATCGAGAACTTCTTTCGATGGATCAAAACTCTTCTGATCGAACAGCTAGAATGATCGATCATCTAACATCAATTGTCGAACTGTTTAATAGTTATATGCTTATTACTTCTAATTTTAACTCTGAAAATATGAATTATCATTACCATTAACTCAAGATGTTCAAAAGCTAATACCATATGTATAGAAAATACCCATTATTAATTATAGCAACAATTACAATTTTGCCCTAGAAGTGTTATATAAGTGTCAGCCAACTTCTGGCTTATTGGGCACATATATCAACAGATTCCTTGACCTAAAAGCCAATTTGGCTACAAGTTAAGTCCTCTTCTCAAGGTGGGCTTTCGAATTTCTGTTGTCCCAACGGCTTTGTTAATGGTCTGCCACATATCTGCGAGTTTGACTCTTGACATCAATGTCACTTTATTCAAGGTAATCGGGATGAGATGTCACCGTTGGCCTAGGAATCTTCCAGCACAAACATCTAACCAGCAGTAGACTTTATCTCTATATTGGTACATATGAGTCCGAGTTGTACGGACCAGGATTCCTCCGTCCAAAGACCAACAATCATACCTTAGTTCTTTTGACCAAGTACTTAAGTGAACATTTCATAGAAGTCCAGTGTTCTTACACCTGGATTTGAACTGATATCTGCTTTGGAACTGCAAGCATGGGCTAATCCAGTCGGTACATACATGGCATCATAGGCCTAATTGCAAAGATAAGGATCTTGCTCTATGCGTTCTATTTTCTCCAAGATGGGCTGGGGCACACTTTCTTGGAAAGTGAATACGCGATGTCTGAGGTAATTCAATCCTCTAGAGTTTTTCCATATCAACTCTTTAGTACTTCCTTATGTACATTCTTTGTGAAAGTCCTAGCTCCTATTTCGAGTCATCCTATAGATCTTAATTCTAGAATAAAGAACTGCTTCACTAGGTCTTCATGGAGAATTCTTAGACAACCACATATAGACTGATTCAACAGAATATATTTCAATAAGGAGATGTAATACCAGTAACAATACAGGGGGGAGGGGGGAGACAACGCGTCCTCACTGACCCTTTAAAAACAATGTCCTCTTCATTTTTGATGAAACCAAACTTTTTGATCACATCATTGAAACGAGTGTTCCAGCTCCGAGATGCTTGCTTAAGTCCATATATGGACCTTTGCAGCTTGCAAACCTTGTGATCAGTATCACTGGATGTGAAACCTAGCGGCTGTTCCATATAGATATCTTCCTCAAGATATCCATTTAGGAATGCCGTTTTCACGTCCATTTGCCATATTTCATAATCGAAATAGGCTGCAACAGCAAGCAATGTGCGGATGGATTTTAGCATAGCTACCGGGGAAAAGGTATCCTGATAGTCAATGCCTTCGCGTTGACTATAACCTTTTGCCACCAGTCTAGCCTTGAATGTCTCCACATTCCCATCTGCACCAATCTTTCTCTTGAAGATCCATTTACACCCAATAGGTACTATACCTTCTGGTGGATCTACCAAGGTCCAGACTTGGTTTGAGTGCATCGAGTCAATTCTCTGACTTCATTGCCTCAAGCCATTTCTCGGAGTCGATATCTGATATCGCCTCGTTGTAGGTTTTGGGATCATCACCATGAGCACCATTACCTATGAGGAACATTTCCTCTACATCCTCTGAAATAATACCTAAGTATCTTTCAGGGGGACGGGAAACTCTTTCCGATCTACGAGGTGGAGGAGGTAGTGTTCTTATTGGCTCAACCTGATTTGGTTCCACTTGGTCCTTAGCTCGTTCTGCTTGTGAGACTTTCTCATCAAGCTTAATCTGCTTTCCAATGCCACTATCTTGAATAAACTATTTTTCAAGAAATATGGCATGTCGACTCACAATCACATTGTGGTCTTCTGGAATGTAGAAATAGTATCCTAATGACTCTTTAGGATATCCTATGAATCGAGCTCTAAAGGACCTAAACTCTAACTTGTCCGCTTGTTGTCTTTTGACATGAGCCGGACAACCCCAAATTCTGAGATGACTCAGACTTGGTTTCTTACCGTGCCATATCTCATACGGTGTGGTAGGAACGGTTTTAGAGGGAACCCTATTCAGTAAATAGATTGAAGTTAATAATGAATGTCCCCAAAGAAAATCTGGGAGGTCTGTGAAGCTCATCATGGATCGAACCATATCCAATAGAGTCCGATTTCTCCGTTCTGAAACCCCGTTGAGTTGAGGTGTTCCTGGTGGAGTCCATTGAGAGACTATGCCATTTTCCTTAAGATAGTCTAGGAATTCCCGGCTAAGGTATTCACCTCCTCGATCTGATCGAAGAACCTTAATGGGTTTTCCAGTTTGTTTTTCTACTTCATGTCTGAATTCTTTGAACTTTTCAAAGGCTTCAGACTTGTGTCTCATAAGATACACATACCCATACCTAGACAGATCATCGGTAAAGGTAATGAAGTAGACAAAATTGCCTCTAGCCGGCACATCAAATGGGCCGCACACATCAGTATGTACTAGGGCAAGGAGATCTGTGGCCCTCTCCCCATGTCCAACAAAAGGGAGTTTAGTCATTTTGCCTTGAAGACAAGATTCACAAGTTGGATATGACTCAAAAGTCAATGGACTCAATAGCCCATTTTTCTCCAATTTGTTAATCCTATCTTCTGCTATATGACCTAATCTCAGGTGCCATAGATATCTGTCGTTTGGACTATCCCTAGGTCGTTTGGCATTCACGTTTTGCTCGATAGTTAAAACAGGTACATCAATATGCAACTGATAAAGACCATTAACAAGGAAACCATTTGCAATTTTATTTCTTTCATAAAGAATGTTACAATGGTCCTTAAAGAAGGTGATCACATAACCTTCTTGTGCTAAGCATGAAACAGAAATCAAATTCCTGCTAGCTGCAGGCACATAATAACAGTCTTTTAAAACTAAGTCTAAACCAGATGGTAATCGCAGAGGGTATGTTCCCACGGCTACTGCAGCAACTCTTGCTCCATTACCGACGCGTAGGATCATGTCTCCATCCCTCAGCCTCCTGCTATCCTCAAGACCCTGCATAGAAGTGCACAGATGAGCACTAGAACCAGAGTCAAGCACCCAACTGGATGCAGAAGAAACCGTAAGGTTAGACTCAATAACGAGCATACCTCCAGAAGGACCTTCCTTCTTGTTCTTTCAGGGTGGCCAGGTAAGTAGGGCAGTTCCGCTTCCAATGGCCGTCGCTGTTGCAATGGAAACACTTTCCTTTGCCATCGACCTTTTTCTTCGGTTCTGCCTTCTTCTTCTTTGATCCTTCCACCTTTTGCTTTTTCACAGACTTCTTTTTCTTTCCATAAGACTTTCTTTTGGAAGAAGTCCGTTCCATAGCAAGAACTGAGCCTTTAGAACCTTTCATAGAAAGCTCAGCGGTAACCAGCATATTCATTCAACTCGGCCAAGGAATTTTGAAGTTTATGCATGTGGTAATTCATGATGAATTGCCCATATGCATCAGTCAAGGATTGCAGAATAATATCGTTCTGCAATCCAAGTCCAACTTCACACCGAGCTTCTCAAGCTCTTCCATGTCCTTGATCATTGTCAGACAGTGATCTTGGACTGACTGCCCATCACGCATCTTAGCCTTAAAAAGTCATTTTCGTGACTTGATATTTGGCTGCGCGACTCTGTTCACCAAACATCTCCTGCAGGTGAGCCAACATTTGGCGAGCAGTCCCGATATCTTCATGTTGGCGCTGGAGCTCATCAGACATCGAGCCCAACATGTAGTATCTGGCCTTATTGTCTTCGTCAATCCATTTTTCCAGAGACGCTCTCTGTTCAGTGGATGGACGAGCTGGTAAGGTGGGAGGGTCCTGGTCCAAAACATGTGTTAACTTCTCTGAACCCAAAATAATTTTGTAGTTCCTGAGCCAATCTTTATAATTGGGTCCAGTCAGTCTATGTGTGTCTAGGATACGTGCCAGTGGGTTGGACGCAGACATTTTCCTGTAGAGAGTCAAAGATTCTAGTTAGATACTGTAATTTTGACTTGACCAATTTGTTTAGGGATTTTATTTTTAAACAAATTAGCTCCCACTATTTTCTCGGATCCCTACACTCCCTCTGTAGAGATGCGAAAATCTCCGCGATTGATGATTTCTAGTGGGTGGTGCGGTCTCACCAACTGACTCATCACCTCACCTAACAGTTATTGGTGATGGGTTAGCCAATGAGTGAACAACTCTTGTTCAATGATTCTCTAATCATGGTGCACCCAAACTTGGTCTCTAATTCATGAATCTCACCGTATCCGGAATATTGATCCACTCCTTAGTTAAGTCAGACCCACCATTTGCATAGACTGGGTTCCTAATTGGGTCTCTCACCGTATCCGGAATATTGAGCCCAACTCATCCTCCAGCCCATAGCATCCAATGCCTAATAGACATGGTTGCGTCTTCCCGGTGCAACTGAGCCACTGTATCCAGCCGAGAACAATCAACCCCGGGAAGGGCCCGCACGTCTACAATGGTGGAAGACCTCGGACTTAATCTTTTCTTAGGGAGAATTGATTCAGGTCTCATTAAACTAGACTTGGCTTAGTCATAACAATTATGACTAACCTAGTGGCATGGGTTCAGCTCGGATTATTGACCACCTCAGATCAGAACTGTGTCAACAGATATGGCCAGGTAAGTGAGACCGGTGGAAGGAATATGCCGTTAACTCGCACAAGAACGCATTCAGGTCGAGTAGCTTCCAATTAAAAACCAGTCGGTCGTCTGTGCCAAACTTACCTTAGACACCAAATTGTTGAGTCAGAACCAATTGGGTTAGCCTACAATCCAGACTCTAACCTCTGAGCCTAATTAGGTCTTGCTTGATCGTGACTCGATCTTGACCCAGACTTAATCCTATTAGGCTGGTCAATTTAAGCATTGTTGATCCCATCTAACCAACTCTTGATTCGGTTTGATCAACCGCTTAGACCTAATTGAGCTACCCAAGCCCGAACCCAGTATTATGAATATGTCTTAGATCTGAAATTCTCAATTTTAGACCTAATTAATATTCCATAAACTTAATTCTTAATTAAGTTGGGTTCATAAACAAAATATGCACAATAAATCCTAGGGTTTCAGGATCTAGGGTTTTGCAGAAAGTAAGTTTTGGGTTTCTGATTAAGGACGAACACGCAGCACCCCTACACGTCATAAGAACACCCCATCGAATGGGAAGAGAGGGCCTTTAAACCCTTCTTCGTTCTTATGACCGGACGGCCAAGAGGAACGCCTTAATCAGGAACATGTAAATCTACAAAACAGTTATAGATCTATATCATATATCTCATATACAAATTTAGATCTAATCAAGGCATATTTTGCATACATCTCATGTATCAAATCATGCATGTTTTCAGATCTAAATTATCACATAATAATCTAAAAAATTAGATTTAAATTGATCTAATCAAAATAAATTCTAATCTAGACAATTATGTAGAACTATTCTACAACTAGTCTAGTCATGCATCTATCATATCTCATATGATATTTAAAATTAAATAATTTTTATTTGCTGTTTATCAGATGTTATTATAACACTTATAATATCAGAAAAATAGTAAATAAGAAGATCTAAAATATGATTTAATCAGATTAAATCAAAGACATGCAAAACTATTCTATAGAACTATTCTATTCTAGAACTAGTCATGCATATCTTCATGTTCTTAGATCCAAATCATTTAATTTTAATTTTTCTGATTTCAGATCTGATCACATCTCATGTGACATCTGAAATCACTTTATTTTCTAATTAAAATAAAATTAAAATCAGATCTAAACAATTTAGAACCATGGCTCTGATACCAGTTGAAGGGAAATCCTGATTTCCCGGTCCAGGTTCGTCCAGATCTGATTAGATCAAGAGATATATTTCAAAAATTTTTCTCTTGATCTCAATCAGATCTTGATATGTTTCAGATCTGATTCTTATTATTTTAATAAATAAAATAAAATAAGATAAATTAAATCAAATTTAATTTACCTGATTTGGGTAATCCTATTACCCTGTAGATGATCCTGATTGCAGCGGAAGGTTCTGGATCTTAGCCACGCAAGCGCCTGGCCTCTACCGGTATCCACTCGGGTTGGATCTGGAGATCCTCTTCTTCTCTATCACACCTCCAAAAAATCAGATCTGGATCTGATCTGGAGGATCTTCAAAACTCTTTTGAAGATCTGCAGTCGTCCTTTTGCAGCAGCGCAGCCTTCTTGCTTTTGATCGCCTTTCCTTGATCTGAATCGCACCAAACCTAAGTCCAAAACACTTTTGGACGTGGAGAGCAAGGGGAGAAGAGACTATGGCATGGAGAAGGAGGGGAGAGGCAGCCTTGGGGCGTGGGAAATCTCTTTCAATTAAGCACTTAGGAATTAGGGTTGGGCGCAGGGTCTTATTTATAGACCTCTTGTGATCCAACTCCTCTTCCTCTCAACCAATCACAACCCTTTGTGAAATCAGATCTAAATCTGATTGGTTGGAATAGAGACCCCTGGATTCCTCCTTAGAGGGCGCCTAAGACCAGTCAAACTGGATTCTTAGTAGAACTCTGATTGGAATCCAAAAGGGAGGTGGAGTCCTTGTCCAACAAGGACTCCTAGGCGCCTCCTACTTGGGCTCACGCCACCCTTGGCGTGCGCCCTTCTCCTTGCCAGGTTCTGGCAGGGGGACAGGCCCCCACCAGCTCTCCAATAGGTGCATGACATGTGGTCAAAAGTCAAAGGGTCAATGGTCAACGTTTGACCAGTCAAAGGTAGACTTTTGACCAAAGTCAAAGAACAAGAAATGGCAGGTGACCAAAAATGGCAGGTAATGTCTTACAAATAAGACAACCTATTCTGACTTGGACAACCTCCAGTCAGACCATATGAAGGCCTCTGATTGAGCACAAACTCCTTTGGCTCAGTCAGGACAACTTATTTATGATAGTAAAAGAAGAACGTTAGGTTCAATCGAGTGCTAGCACGATTTCCTTGAACCTAATTGAATCTCATTCAGATCAATTGAACTAGATCAGTTCAATTGATGATCACCAGATTCAAACCCTTGTTTGTGTGACCCAGTTAGGTTCAGTTCTGTATGGTAATGGGATATGTCATGATCTCTATCATAGACATCATCGAAACTCCTTTCGATGGATCAGAACTCTTCTGATTCGAACAGCTAGAATGATCGATCATCTAAATCATTCTAATTGCTCCCAAAATCCACCAGTGACACCTAGCAGTATATGGTGGCAACCCATCAGAGCTGAATGCGAACCTCTTGGTGCAGCTACCTGTGTGATTCAGTTCTTCTATCTTGAGCCCCGATCAGATTAGGGTTAAGGTGAACTCGTCAAACCCTAGTCTCTGTCATATGATGTAATCATTCGATTCGAGTCCAATGTGAAAATCTAAATAGAAACTCTTTCTATTATTTCACTCTACCATGGCCATGGATTTCTGGACTTGATTCTCATGATCATCATAGGGCTACTCCTCTACCACCGAGGTAGATAGATTCCCATCTTGATGCAATCCAGTTCCTACAATGAACATGTCATAGCCAACATACACCTCAGGGTTCCATATGGCTAGGAGACCGAGTAATGGTGTAGTCAAACTATAACACCCTCAAGGTGAACTGCCGATGCATCTCAGGTCAAAGAACCAGACACACTACTGCAGCATCGAGTCAGTCATTGACGAGAAGGTAGACTTCCTAATGACTACTCGAGGTGGTCACGCTCAGTGCCCTCGTTCTCTAACGAGTACCTGTACTCTCGCTCCGGTGTCTCCACACCGTAGACTCAAGACTCATCTACTAAAGAGAAGCGATCGTACACCAACCTTCCGGATCAATCACCATCCTCGTGATGATCCTATGGTCGGGAGCTGTTTATGAGTTAATAATGATTATTCATGTCTTAAATTTTCAACTCTTGAAAATATGAATTATCATTACCATTAACTCAAAGGATGTATCACAGACACTAAATACACATGTGTGATAGAAAATAACCCATTTCATTAATTATAGTCAAAATTATAATTTTGCCCCTAGAAGTGTATTACAAGTGTCAGCCAATTCTGGCTTCTAGGGCACATATATCTAACAGAAGAGGGGAGAAGGGAATTAGGGTTGGGCGCAGGGTCTTATTTATAGACCTCTTGTGATCCAACTCCTCTTCCTCTCAACCAATCACAACCCTTTGTGAAATCAGATCTAAATCTGATTGGTTGGAATAGAGACCCCTGGATTCCTCCTTAGAGGGTGCCTAAGACCAGTCAAACTGGATTCTTAGTAGAACTCTGATTGGAATCCAAAAGGGAGGTGGAGTCCTTGTCCAACAAGGACTCCTAGGCGCCTCCTACTTGGGCTCACGCCACCCTTGGCGTGCGCCCTTCTCCTTGCCAGGTTCTGGCAGGGGGACAGGCCCCCACCAGCTCTCCAATAGGTGCATGACATGTGGTCAAAAGTCAAAGGGTCAATGGTCAATGTTTGACCAGTCAAAGGTAGACTTTTGACCAAAGTCAAAGAACAAGAAATGGCAGGTGACCAAAAATGGCAGGTAATGTCTTACAAATAAGACAACCTATTCTGACTTGGACAACCTCCAGTCAGACCATATGAAGGCCTCTGATTGAGCACAAACTCCTTTGGCTCAGTTCAGGACAACTTATTTGTGATAGTAAAAGAAGAACGTTAGGTTCAATCGAGTGCTAGCACGATTTCCTTGAACCTAATTGAATCTCATTCAGATCAATTGAACTAGATCAGTTCAATTGATGATCACCAGATTCAAACCCTTGTTTGTGTGACCCAGTTAGGTTCAGTTCTGTATGGTAATGGGATATGTCATGATCTCTATCATAGACATCATCGAAACTCCTTTCGATGGATCAGAACTCTTCTGATTCGAACAGCTAGAATGATCGATCATCTAAATCATTCTAATTGCTCCCAAAATCCACCAGTGACACCTAGCAGTATATGGTGGCAACCCATCAGAGCTGAATGCGAACCTCTTGGTGCAGCTACTTGTGTGATTCAGTTCTTCTATCTTGAGCCCCGATCAGATTAGGGTTAAGGTGAACTCGTCAAACCCTAGTCTCTGTCATATGATGTAATCATTCGATTCGAGTCCAATGTGAAAATCTAAATAGAAACTCTTTCTATTATTTCACTCTACCATGGCCATGGATTTCTGGACTTGATTCTCATGATCATCATAGGGCTACTCCTCTACCACCGAGGTAGATAGATTCCATCTTGATGCAATCCAGTTCCTACAATGAACATGTCATAGCCAACATACACCTCAGGGTTCCATATGGCTAGGAGACCGAGTAATGGTGTAGTCAAACTATAACACCCTCAAGGTGAACTGTCGATGCATCTCAGGTCAAAGAACCAGACACACTACTGCAGCATCGAGTCAGTCATTGACGAGAAGGTAGACTCCTTAATGACTACTCGAGGTGGTCACGCTCAGTGCCCTCGTTCTCTAACGAGTACCTATACTTTCGCTCCGATGTCTCCACACCGTAGACTCAAGACTCATCTACTAAAGAGAAGCGATCGTACACCAACCTTCCGGATCAATCACCATCCTCGTGATGATCCTATGGTCGGGAGCTGTTTATGAGTTAATAATGATTATTCATGTCTTAAATTTTCAACTCTTGAAAATATGAATTATCATTACCATTAACTCAAAGAATGTATCACAGACACTAAATACACATGTGTGATAGAAAATAACCCATTTCATTAATTATAGTCAAAATTACAATTTTGCCCGTAGAAGTGTATTACAAGTGTCAGCCAATTCTGGCTTCTAGGGCACATATATCTAACAGATATGTCACGATTTTCATCATCAACATTATCGAAACATCTTTTGATAGATTTGAACTTTTTTGATTCATACAATTAGAATGATTGATGATTAAAATTATTTTAATTACTTTCAAAATTCATCAATGACACCTAACAGTATATGGTGGTAATCCATCAGAATTAAAAGCAAATCTTTTGGTGCAGTTACCTGCATGATTGGGTTCTCTATCTTAAGCCCCAACAGGATTAGAATTATGGTGAACTCATTAAACCCAATGTCTGTCATATGAATTAATCATTCGATTCGAGTCTAATATGAAACCCTAATAGAAACTCTTTCTATCATCTTCACTCTGTCATGGCCATGGGCTTAAGGACTCAATCTCATGATTATCATAAGGCTACTCCTCATCTACCGAGTTAGATAGATCTCCATATTGGTGCAATTCAATTCCTATAATGAACATGCTATGGCCAACATACATCTCAGGATTTCGAATGGCTAGGAGATCGAGTTATAGTATAGTCAAACTATAACACTTTCAAGGTAAACTATCGATGCTTCTCAGGTCAAAGAATCATACACACTACTACAGCATCGAGTCAGCCATCGATGAGAAGGTAGACTTTCTTATGACTACTCAAGGTGGTCACGCTCAGTACCCTCGTTCTCTAATAAGTACCTATACTCTCGCTCCGGTATCTTCACACCGTAGACTCAAGATATGTCTATCCTAAGAAGGCGATCGTATACCAATCTTTCGGATCGATCATCATTTTTATGATGATCCTACGATTGTAAGTATTTTATGAGTTAATTATGAAAATTTATCTTAAATTTTCAACTCTTAAAAATATGAATTATCATTACCATTAACTTAAAGGATGTATCATAAATACTTTTAAATATACACTATAATAGAAAAAATAATCTTTTTATTAATTTATAATTAAAATTATAAAATTATCTTTAGAAGTTTATTACAAATGATAACTAATCTAGCTTCTAGGGCATACATCTAATAATCTCCGACTTGACCTAAAGTCAATTGGCTACAAATCTAAGTTCCATCTTCTCAAGATGGGCTTCAATCTTTTGTTGGCTTAATGGCTTTATCAGTAGATTAACCACATTATCTGTAGTGTCGACTCTCTTGACTTTGATGTTTTCTTCTCGAGGTAATCGTGAATGAGGTGGTATCGCTGCTTGATGTACTTGAATTTTTGATGAGACCTCGACTCCTTAGCTAGGACTATGGCATCATTGTTGTTGTAGTTCAGAGGGATGACATTTGATGGCATCACTCCAATCTTTGCGGCAAACTTCTTGTACCAGAATGCTTTCTTTGCAGCTTCCAACGCAGCGATGTACTCTACTTCCATGATGGAATCTACTATCACCATCTGCTTGAAACTTTTCTAGCTGACAGCACCATCATTATAAATAAATAGACTTCTAGATGTCAACTTTTAATCATCTATATCAGACATAAAATTCGAGTCTGTATATCCCTAGACCTGGAGTTCTCCATTACCAAAGACTAGAGACATATCCTTAGTCCTTCTCAAGTACTTAAGGATACATTTCACAAAAGTCTAATGCTCTTCATCTAGATTCGACGGATACCTGCTCGTGACACTCACGGCATGGAAAATATCAGATCATGTATATAGCATGGCATACATGAGGTTTCCTATTATTGAAGTATAAGGGATCTTGCTCATGCGTTCAATCTCCTCAGATGTGTTGGGATACATCTTCTTGAAGAGATGAATGCCATGTTTGAAGGGCTCCAATCCGCTCTTGGAGTTTTCCATGCTAAACCTCTTTAGCATCTCCTCTATGTACATCTTCTGTGAGAGACCCAGCATCCTATTTGGTCTATCTCTATAGACCTTAATTCCTAGAATAAAGAATGCCTCTCCTAGATCTTTCTTAGAGAATTCTTTAGACAACCACATTTTGAACGTAGTCAACATGAAAATATCATTCTTAATTAAGAGGATGTCATCCACGTACGGTATGAGAAAGACAACAGTGCTTCCACTGATCTTTTTAAAAATACAGGGCTCCTCCTCATTCTTGATGAATTCAATTGATTTGATCACATCATTGAAACAAGCATTCTAGCTCCGAGATGCTTGCTTAAGTCCATACATGAAACTTTGCAGCTTGCAGACCTTGTGATCAGTATTACTGGATGTGAAATCCAGTGGCTATTCCATATAGATATCTTTCTTAAGATATTCATTTAAGAATGCCATTTTGACATTCATCTACCAAATTTTATAATTAAAATAGGCTGCAATAGCAAGCAATGTGCGGATGGATTTGAGCATGGCTATTGATAAAAAAGTATCAATGTCTCTACATTTCGATCGACACCTATCTTTCTCTTAAAGATTCATTTACACCTAATAGGTATGATACCTTCAGGTGGATCTACCAAGGTCTAGATTTGATTCGAACGTATTGAGTCAATCTCTGACTTTATTACCTCTAACCATTTCTTAGAGTCAATATCTGATATCGTCTCATCATAGATTTTGAGATCATCATCATGAACCTCTTTTCCTATAAGGTGTAAGGATTTATGGTGCTTCCAAGCCTGGGGAGGCCATGGGAGGAGTCACGATGATGGCTCCAGAAATTCTAGGAGCTTGGTTGGTACTTTAAAGATCTGAGATACAAGGTGAAGTCAGAAATCAAAGTCGGAGAATCAAGACTATAGAAAAAAAATTTTCTATAGGTTAGTCGACTCAGTCCAAAACTGAGTCAGCTAAGTCTCAGAGCATAGGCAAAATAGAAAGCTGTACGTTCGGAACTGCTGGCACGATATAGAACTAGGCCGGCTTAGTTTCAAACTAAGACAACCCAGTGGAACTTAGCCGGCTCAGTGCTGAGACTGAGTTGGCTTAATGCGCGGAAAGAGTTATGCGAGAGTCTATTTTGGGCTAGGGTCTGGGTTGATCTTATGGATCTTAAGATCTAGTTTGAGAGGTCTTAAGGGGGCTAATTCATGTATGGATTAGGTCTAGATCCAGAGAATGAGAGCATGGAAGATATGAGTGTACATGGGCTTGTTGAGTGCTTTCATGTATTGGGTTAGTCGGAGAGTTTTTTTATCGAACTTAATGGCTATGTATAAATACATAGATTATATTAGGATTTCAGAATACTATGGAATATAGACCTTTTCTTCCTCAACTCTCTTCTTCTCTTCTCTTTAGAGTTGCCATCCTAGGGTTCTTGAAGAAGCCCTAGAGAAGGGGGCATCTCCCTCAAGCCCAAGAAGGAAGGCACCCCATCACAGATCTAGATGGAGGATTGGTGGTTTGCTACCCATAGAGAATATCACAGGTTCCTTCAGGTCTATGCTAAAGATCAGGAGTCTCCGTAATATGGTATCAGTGTGCTTGTGATGTCAAGGATGATTGGCGTTCGAGCGATATCATGGATCTATAATTTGGTATCAGAGCTAGATGGTGCTTGAGATGTTGTGGATGGCAATATGGTATCAGAGCCAAATTTCAGAGCTTGATGGTGCATGAAAGAAAAGGAGAAGTCGTACAAGATGAAATCAAAAATCTGCATAAGAATTTCATGGTATGCTTCAAATCTATCTTTATTATTGCTGTGGTTTGGCCAACCAGAAGTAGCAGATTGAAGGTGGAGGTTGAGAGGATTAACGAAAAAAGATTTTCTCAGGGTGGAAGGATTTGATGTATGATTTGCTGATCAATCTTGGTAGAAAGATCGGATTGTATGATGGTTATGTGATAGGTAGGAAGTGCTGAAGTGCTGCAGTAGTGCTTCCCTAGAGATGCAGGGCTGAGAGAGGCTTGGTGATGCAGCAGCCGAGGGAGGTATCTCAGTAGAGAGTATTAAAATTTTTTAGAAAGATGAGCAGTGTAGGACTGTTGAAGAAAGATTTTTCAAGGGATAATGATCGAAGAAAGACTGAAGAAGCGACTATACGTCTTTCAGTGTCTAGAAGATGGGGAAGTAGTCGAAGTTGTATTCAATGGTTTGACTAGAGCATGAATTTGCGAAGCCTTGGGAGTGATGGAAATGGATGATCCATGGAGGTCCAGCAGATTAGGATTGGATGGCTGTAGAGCAACATAGAGATGAGTCAGAAGTGCTGCAGGAGCACTACCCTGGAGGCACAGGGGTTGAGAGAGGCTTGGTGGTGCAGCAACTGAGTCGTGTATCTCAGCAAATGGTGCTAGAAGCTTCTCAAAGAGATCGGAAGCATGTCTCAGGGAGAGTCAGAAGGTCTCAGGGAGTTGGAAGTATCATGAATCAGGTTTCTTCTATAGGGGCACCAAGAAGAGTCATAGTTCAGGTGGAGGATGATTCTCTGGGTGCAACTAAAGTGATGGCTGGTGTAGGGACAGAAGAGGACTAGGATAGAATTTTCTAGGATTCAATCATTGGATTCAGAAGAGTTGGATAAGCTTTTAGATTTTGAAGGTATCCGTAGGTTGTGGAGGTATATGAGATAGCTTCGAAGGGATCTATGAAGTGTGGAGGGTTTGAAGAGGCAGCGATGATGTTCGAGGTGCAGTGGTAGGCCCAGCAGTGCAGCGTTGGTTGGTTGGCCTCAAGGAACTCGATGATAGAGTCAACTTTTATGATATCAGATGGACTTCGAATATAGGTGGAGCTCCATAGTGGTGGCTTCACAAATGGAGAGAAAATTTGACATGAGTGTAGAGCGCTGGTGATGCACAATTTCAAGTGGAGCGACGTATGCAGGTGGACAGGCGTAGCTCTGAGAAGATCATGTTAAGTGGTATAATATGTGCTAGTGCAGAAATACTGTAGGTTCTTCATGAAAGTCTAGAGAAAGTGATGCAGCTGCTAAGCAGAAGGAATCCTACAATTCTAGGATGGTGCCAAGAAGCAAGCATAGGTCTTCAATGGTGGAGGTGGTCATTCCAAAGGCCTCAAGGGTGCACAATAGCTGAAGAGGATTGATGGAGGTGATGTTTGCACAGTTTCTATCGAGTGCACAGGGACAGTGGGAACGTGCAGGAGGTCATTATGAAGGAATTTGCCAAGGCTTGGGGCACCAAGATGGAGATTATGAGGATTTATGGTGCTTTCAAGTCTTGGAAGGCCATGGAAGAAGTCACGATGATGGCTTTGAAGATTCTAAGGGCTTGGTTAGTGCTTCGGAGATCTAAAATATAAGGTGAAGCAAGAAACCAAAATTGAAAAATCAAGACTATAGAAAAAGAATTTTCTGTAGGTTAGTCGGCTCAGTCCAAAATTGGGTTGGCTAAGTCTCAAAGCACAGGTAAAACTGAGAGCTGCACATTCGAAACTACTGACATGGCACAGAACTAGATCGGCTCAGTTTTAGACTAAGCCGATCTAGTGGAACTTAGCTGGCTCAGTGCTGCGACTGGGCCGGCTCAGTGCACGGACAGAGCTACGTGAGGATCTATTTTGGGCTAGGGTCTAGGTTGATCCTAGGGGTCTTAAGGCTTGGTTTGAGAGATCTTAAGAGGGTTAATTCATGCATGGATTGGATCTAGATTCAGAGGATGAGAGCATGGGAGACATGAATATACATGGGCTCGGTGAGTGCTTTTAAGTATTGGGTTAGCCGAAAAGTTTTTTGGTCGGACCTAATGGCTATGTATAAATACATAGGTTGTACTAGGATTTTAGAATGCTATGAAATATAGATCTTTTCTTTCTCAACTCTCTTCTTCTCTTTTCTCTAGAGTTGCCGTCCTAGGGTTCTTGAAGAAGCCCTAGAGAAGTGGACATCTCCCTCAAGCCCAAGGAGGGAGGTGCCCCATCATAGATCCAGGTGGAGGATCGGTGGTTTACTGTCCATAGAGAACATCACAGGTTCCTTCAGGTCCATGCTAAAGATCAGGAGCTTCCACAATATGGTATCGGTGTACTTGTGATGTCAAGGATGATTGGCGTTCGAGCGATATCATTGGTCTATAATTTGGTATCAGAGTTAGGTGATGCCTGAGATGTTGTGGATGGCAATATGATGAATATTTTTTCTACGTCCTTTAAAATAGTCTAAGTACCGTTTAGAGGGATGAAAAATTCTTTCTAATCTATAAGGTGGATGAGGTAGTGATTGGACTGACTCAATCTGATTGGATTTTATAGGTTCCTTGGCTCGTGGCTCTTGGAAGACTTTCTTCTCAAGCCTAATCTATCTTTTGATGCCACCATCTTGAATAAACTATTTTTCAAGAAAGATGGTGTGTCGACTCATAATCACATTATGATCTTTTGGAAGATAGAAATAATATTCTAACAACTTTTTAGGATATCGTATGAACTGAGCTTTAAAGGACCTAGACTCTAACTTGTCTGCCTGTTGTTTCTTGACATGGGTTGGATAATCCCAAATTCTAAGATGACTCAGACTTAATTTCTTATCATGTCATATCTCATATGGCGTGGTAGAAATGGTTTTAGATAGAACCCTATTCAATAGATATATAGTGGTCAATAGACTGTGTCCCCAAAGAAACTCAGGAAGGTCTGTGAAGCTTATCATAGATCGAACTATATCTAATAGGATCTGATTTCTCCATTCTAAAATCTCGGAGTTGAGGCATTCTAGATGGAGTCCATTGAGAGACTATGCTATTATTCTTAAGATAGTCTAAGAATTTTTGACTAAGGTATTCGCTTCCTCGATCTGATTTAAGAACCTTAATAAATTTTTCTATTTATTTTTCTACATTGAGTCTGAATTTCTTGAACTTTTCAAAAGCTTCAAACTTGTATCGCATCAAATACACATACCTATACCGAGACAGATCATCAGTAAAGGTGATGAAGTAGATGTAATTATTCTTGGCTGGCACATCAAATGGGCTACATACATCAGTATGTACTAGGGCAAGCAGGTCTGTGGACCTTTTCTCATATCCTATAAAAGGGAGCTTGGTCATTTTGCCATGAAGGCATGATTCATAAATCGGATATGACTCGAAAGTCAATAGACTCAATAGCTCAAATTTCTCTAATTTGTTAATCTTGTCTTCAGCTATATGATCTAGCCTAAGGTACCAAAGATACTTATCATTTAGACTATCCCTAGGTCACTTTGATCCTATGGCATTTACGTTTTACTCAATATTAAAAATAGAAACATCAATATATAACTGATAGAGATCATTTATAAGGAAACCACTTATAATTTTATTTTTTTCATAAAGAATATTACAATGATCCTTAAGAAAACTAATTACATAGCCTTCCTATGCTAAACATGAAATAGAAATCAAATTTCTGCTTGCTATAAGCATATAAAAATAGTCCCTAAGTACTAAGTCTAATCCTGACGGTAATCGTAGAGGGTAGGTTTTCTCGACTACAGCAGCAACTCTTGCTCTGTTCTCTATGCGTAGGATCATCTCATAATCCCTCAGCCTCCTGCTATCCTCAAGACCCTGTGTAGAAGTATACAAGTGAGCACTAGAACCAGAATCAAGCATCCAATTAGATGCAGAAGAAATCATAAGATTAGATTCTATAACAAGCATATCTTCAGAAGGACCTACCTTCTTTCTGTTCTTTAGGCTGGTCAGGTAAAGAGGACAGTTCTGCTTCCAATGGCCATCAGGATTGCAATGAAAATATTTTTCTTTGTCAACAAACTTCTTCTTTGATTCTGTCTTCTTCTTCCCACCATCTATCTTCTTCTTCACGAACTTCTTCTTCCCAAAAGACTTTCTCTTGGAAGAAGTTCGCTCTTCGACAAGTACTGAGCCTTTAGAATCTTTCATAGAAAGCTCAGTAGTAACCAGCATATTCATAAGCTCAGTCAAAGTATTTTGAAGTTTATGCATATGGTAGTTTATGATGAACTGCCCATACGCATCAGTCAAGGACTGCAAAATTATGATCAGATGGTCATGGGAAACCTCTTAATTAGAAATATAATTTTTTACTATAAAACTAGTTAGATCATATATCATATATAAAAAGATCTAACTAATAGATATCTCGCATACATCTCATGTATCATCAATATGCATTCTTTCAGATCTAAAATATTATATATTAAATCTAAAAAATAAAATTTTAAATTTGATCATATCAAAATAAAACTATTCTAGATATCTTATAGAACTATTCTATGACTAATCAAAGCATGAATCTTTCATATCTCATATGAATAAATCAAAAATTAAAAAAATTATTTTTTATTTTTATATCTAATTACAATAATTATAATATTATAAAAATAAAAATTAAATAAATCTAAAATTATATTTAATCAAAATAAATACATGATCATACTAGACTACACAAAAAACTATTCTATACCTAGTCTAGTCATGCATCTTATACATATTAGATCTAAAATATTTAATTTTTTAATTTTTTAATTTTATATCTAATTACATATGATATGATATTTGAAATATTTTAATATTAGATCATAAATAAAAATAAAATCAGATCTAAGGTAGATCTGAAGAACTGCTAACACGGCTATGATACCAGTTGAAGAAAAAAACCTATTTTCCACCACAGGATCGTGCAGACCTGATTAGATCTGAGTTGAATTTTTTTAAAAAAAATTTAAATGATCCAATATGATCTAAGAGTTCTTAGATCTAATCATGATGATCTAATATTAAAAATTAAAATAAAAATTAAATTAGATTTAATATCATATCTTGTTTGGGTATTCTGATTATCCTGTGATGATCCAGATATTTTCTAAGGTTCTGGAAGGAGCCACGCACGCATCTGGCCTCTACTGGTATCCACTCTAGAAGAATCTGGATGTCTTCTTCTTGCAATTTTTTTTTTCAAAGATCAAATCTGAATCTGATCTGGAAGTTCTTAAAAAATTTTTGAAGGTAGCGTGTCCGTCTCACAAACACTGTTGCGTAGATGTTGAACTCTTCACAAATTTGATTGGATCTTCTTTTTAGATTTATACCTAAAATTTTAGGCATGTAGAAGAGAGGGAGAGAGAGGATAGAGGTGGAATGATAGCCTTTGGGTATGAAAAAATATTTCTACGTGAAGAGCCTTGGTGCAAGGGTTCTTATACAAAAGCATAACACCAAGTTAGAGTCCCTCTTTGATCAAAATCCTCATTTTTTTGACCATTGGGACTCCTAGAATTGATCTCCACAAAAATCCCCAGATCCCATCTGATGTTGATGCCAAAAATCAATCTAGAAGGTGGCAGCATGAGTAGATAAGGAAGAGTCCACTACGCCTAGGACTCTTCCCTCAAGAGTTTGATCTGAATCAAACTCTATCATAACTTAGTCTAGATACTTTCAAAAATTATAAAATTTGGTACACCCAATGTATAATTCATTCTCTATCACATATCCAAAAATTAGATTAAAATAATTTCTAAAGAATTTTTTAGAAGCATCTATCAGGTGACCCTCAATTCTCTCAAATAGGTTAACTTTTGACCCTAGTTCAATTTGACTATGAATGGATTTAATTTCTACAACTAATCTGACCTGGACTTATTTCAGTCAGATGAAAATAAATCCATTCAAAATACAAAAATGAATCAAATCAAATTTAACTTTATTGCAATGAATTAGAAAGATTTTAGAAGGAGAAAGTCAAGCTCAATCGTGTGCTAGCATGATTACATTGAACCTGATTGGATCTAATCCAAATCAATCAAACTAGGTTAGCTCAATTGATGATATCTAGATCCAAACCCTTATTTATGTGATTCAGTTAGATTTAATTCTATATGGTAATAAGATATATTATGATCTCCATCATCGACATCATCGAAATACCTTTCGATGGACCAAAACTTTTCTAATTCATACAATTAGAATGATTGATCATCAAAATCATTCTAATTGCTTCTAAAATCCACCAATAACACCTAGCAGTATATAGTGGCAACCCATCTAAACTAAAAGCAAATCTTTTAGCATAGTTACCTATGTGATTGGATTTTTCTATCTTGAGCCCTGACAGGATTAGGGTTAAGGTGATCTCATCAAATCCAATTTTCATCATATGAGTTAATCATTCGATTCGAGTCTAATGTAAAATCCTAATAGAAACTCTTTCTATCATCTTCACTCTACCATGGCCATGGGCTTAAGGACTCAATCTTATGATTATCATAGGGTTACTCCTCATCTACCGAGGTAGATAGATCTGCTTATTGGTGCAATTCAATTTCTATAATGAACATGCTATAGTCAACATACACCTCAGGATTTCGAATGGCTAAGAGATTGAGTTATGGTGTAGTCAAACTATAACACCCTCAAGGTGAACTATCGATGTACCTTAAGTCAAAAAATCATACACACCACTACAGCATCGAGTCAGTCATCGATGAGAAGGTAGTTTTTTTTATGACTATTCAAGGTGGTCATGCTTAGTACCCTCGTTCTCTAATAAGTACCTGTACTCTCACTCCGATGTCTCCACACCATAAACTCAAGACATGTCTGTCCTATGAAAGCGATCGTACACTAATCTTTTGGATCGATCACTATTCTCATGATGATCCTACAGTCGAAAGCATTTTATCAGTTAATTATAAAAATTCATGTCTTAAATTTTTAACTCTTGAAAATATGAATTGTCATTACCATTAACTTAAAGAATGTATCACAGACACTTTTAAATACACACTATGATAGAAAAAATAATTTATTTATTAATTTATAGTCAAAATATAAAATTATCCTTAGAAGTATATTACAAGTGATAGTCAATCTGATTTCTAGGGCACACATCTAACAAATTTCCACTTGACCTAAAGTCAATTGGTTATAAATTTAGGATTCATCTTCTCAAAATGGGCTTCGATCTTCTGCTGGTTTAATGGCTTTATCAATAGGTCAGCCTCATTATCTGCAGTGTCGACTCTCTTGACCTCGACATTCTTTTTTGAGGTAATCATGGATGAGGTGGTATCACCGCTCGATGTGCTTGATTTTCTAGTGAGACCTCGGCTTCTTAGCTAGGGCTATAGCACCATTGTTGTCATAATACAGAGGGACGACATCTGATGGCATCACTCCAAGCTCTGTGATGAACTTCTTATACCAGAATGCCTCCTTTGTGCTTTCGATGCAGCGATGTACTCTGCTTCCATGGTGGAATCTACTTTCACCATCTGCTTGAAACTTTTTTAGCTGACAGCACCACTATTATAAATAAATAGACTTTCAGATGTTGACTTTCGATCATCTATATTGGATATAAAATTTGAATCTATATACCCCTGAACCTGGAGTTCTTCATTATCAAAGACTAGAAATATATCCTTAGTCCTTCTTAAGTACTTAAGGATACATTTCACAAAAGTCTAATGCTCTTCATCTGGATTCAACTGATACCTACAAATAACACTCACAGTATGGGCAATATCAGGTCGTGTACATAGCGTGGCATACATGAGGCTCCCTGTTGTTGAAGCATAGGAGATCTTGCTCATGCGTTCAATCTCCTCAGGTGTGTTAGGGCACATCTTCTTGGAGAGATGAATACCATGTCTGAAGGGCACCAATCCCCTCTTGGAGTTTTTCATGCTAAACCTCTTTAGTACCTCCTCTATGTATATCTTCTATAAGAGACCCAGCATCTTATTTGGTCTATCTCTATAGACCTTAATTTCTAGAATAAAGGATGCCTCTCCTAGATTTTTCATGGAGAATTCATTAGACAACCACATTTTGACTATAGTCAACATGAGAATATCATTCTCAATTATGAGGATGTCATCCACGTACAGTATGAGAAAGACAACAACGCTCCCACTAATCTTTTTGAAAATATAGGGCTCCTCCTCATTTTTGATGAATCCAAACAATTGGATCACATCATTGAAACAAGCATTCCAACTCTGAGATGCTTTCTTAAGTCCATATACTGATCTTTGTAGCTTGCAAACCTTGTGATCAGTATCACTAGATGTGAAATCTAGCGGCTATTCCATATAGATATCTTTTTCAAGTTATCCATTTAAGAATGCCATTTTCATGTCTATCTGCCAAATTTTATAATCAAAATAGGCTACAACAATAAAGAATGTGTGGATGGATTTGAGTATGGCCACTAGCGAAAAAGTATCCTGATAGTCAATACCTTCATATTGACTATACCATTTCACTACGAGCCTTGCTTTGAATGTCTCTACATTCCAATCGACACCTATCTTTCTTTTGAAGATCCATTTACATCCAATAGGTACAATATATTTAGGTGGATCTACCAAGGTCCAAACTTGGTTCAAGCGCATTGAGTCAATCTTTAACTTCATTATCTCTAACTATTTCTCGGAGTCGATATCTGATATTACCTCATCATAGGTTTTGGGATCATCACTATGAATCCCTTTTCCTGTGAAGAATATTTTCTCTACGTCCTCTAAAATAGTACCTAAGTACCTTTCAAGAGAATGAAAAATATTTTTTAATCTATGAGATGGATGAGGTAGTGATTAAACTGGCTCAATCTGATTAGGTTCCATAGGTTCCTTGGCTTGTGGCTCTTGGGAGACTTTCTCCTCGAGTCTAATCTATCTTTCGATGCCACCATTTTGAATATACTATTTTTCAAGAAAGATGGCGTGTCGACTTACAATCACATTGTAATCTTCTAAAAGATAGAAATAATATCCTAATATCTCTTTAAGATATCCTATGAACCGAGCTTTAAAGAACCTAGACTCTAACTTGTCTGCTTATTGTCTCTTGACATGGGCTGGACAACTGCAAATTCTGAGTTGACTCGAACTTGATTTCTTACCATGCCATATCTCATACGGTGTGATAGGAATAATTTTAGATGGAATCCTATTTAGTAGATATATAGCGATCAATGGACTATGTCCCCAAAGAAATTCAGGAAGGTTTATGAAGCTCATCATGGATCGAACCATATCTAATAGGGTTCGATTTCTCCATTCTAAGATTTCATTTAGTTGAGGCATTCTAGATGGAGTTCATTGAGAGACTATGCCATTATCCTTAAGATAGTCTAAAAATTTTTGACTAAGATATTCGCCTCCTCGATCTGATCGAAAAATCTTAATGAATTTTTCTATTTATTTTTCTACTTCGAGTCTGAATTTTTTAAACTTTTCAAAAGCTTTAGACTTATGTCGCATCAAATACACATATCCATGTCGAGATAAATTATCGAGAAAGATGATGAAGTAGATGTAATTATCCCTAACTGGTATATCAAATTGGCTGCATACATCAGTATGTACTAGGGCAAGCAGGTCTGTGGCCCTTTCTCCATGTCCCACAAAAAAGAGCTTGGTCATTTTGCCATGAAGGAGTGATTCACAAATCGAATATTACTCGAAAGTCAATAGACTCAAAGTTCATATTTCTCTAATTTATTAATCCTATCTTCAGCTATATGACCTAGTCTAATGTGCCAAAGATACCTATCATTTAGACTATCCCTAGATCATTTTGATCCTATGGCATTCACATTTTGCTCGATATTAAAAATAGAAACATCAATATGTAATTTATAGAGACCATTTATAAGGAAACTACTTGCAATTTTATTTCTTTCATAAAGAATATTACAATGGTCCTTAAAAAAATTAATTACATAGCCTTCCTACGCTAAACATGAAACAAAAATCAAATTCTTGCTTGTTGTAGGCACATAAAAATAGTTCCTAAGTACTAAGTCTAATCCTGATGGTAATCGTAGAGGATAGGTTTCCATGGCCATAGCAGCAACTCTTGCTCCATTCTCAATACATTGGATCATCTCACCATCCCTCAACCTCCTGCTATCCTTAAGATCCTGCATAGAAGTGCATAAGTAAGCACTAGAACTAGAGTCAAGCATCCAACTAGATGCAGAAGAAACTATAAGATTAGATTCTATAATGAGTATACCTCCAGAAGGACCTGCCTCCTTCTTGTTCTTTGGGTTGGCTAGGTAAAGAGGGCAGTTCCGCTTTCAATGGCCGTCAGTGTTGCAATGAAAATATTTTTCTTTGTCTGCGACCTTCTTCTTTGATTCTGCCTTCTTCTTCTTCCCACCATCCATCTTCTACTTCTTCACGAATTTCTTCTTCTTCCCAAAAGACTTTCTCTTGGAAGAAATCTACTCCACAGTAAGTACTAATCTTTTAAAACCTTTCATAGAAAGCTCAGCAGTAACCAGCATATTCATGAGCTTAGCCAAGGTATTCTAAAGTTTATGCATATGGTAGTTCATGATGAATTATCCATATGCATCAGTCAAGGACTGTAGAATTATATCAGTCTGCAAATCCTGATCTAACTTGACACTGAGCTTCTTAAGCTCTTCTAAGTCCTTGATCATCATCAGACAATAATCTTGGACCGACTGCCCATCATGCATTTGAGGCTTAAACAGTCTTTTAGCGACTTGATATTTGGATGCGTGACTCTGTTCACCAAACAACTCTTGCAGGTGAGCCAATATCTGATGGCTAGTCTTAATATCTTCATGTTGGTGCTGGAGCTCATTTGACATTGAGCCCAACATATAATATCTGACTTTGTTATCTTCATCCATCCACTTCTCGAGAGACACTCTCTGATCAATGGATGGATGGACTGGTAAGGTAGGAGGATCTTGTTCCAATACATGAGTCAATTTCTTGGAATCCAAAATAATTTTAAAATTTTGGAGCCAATTTTTGTAGTTGGATTTGGTCAGTCTATGGGTGTCCAGGATAGGGGCTAGTGGGTTGGATGTAGACATTTTTCTGTAGAGAGTCAAAATTTTTAGTTAGATTTTATAATTAGACTTAACCAATTTATTTAGTAATTTTATTTTTAAATAAATTTGGCTTCCACTACTTACTCGAATTCCTACACTTTCTTGGCAGAGATACGAAAATCTTCATAATTATTGATTTCTAGTAGATGGTGCGGTCCCACAAACTGACTCACCACCTCACCTAATAGTTATTGGTGATGGATCAACCGAAGAGTGGAAAACTCTAGTCCAATGATTCTCTAATCATGGTGCACCCTAACCTTATCTCTAATTCATGAATCTCATCGTGTCTGAAATATTGATCCACTCCTTAGTTAAGTCAGACCCATCATTTGCATAGATTGGATTCCTGATTGGGTCTTTCACCATATTCAGAATATTGTGCCCAATCCATCCTCCAATCCATAGCATCCAATGCCTAATAGATATGGTTGCATCTTTTTGGTGCAACTGAACCACTGTATCCAGCTGAGAATAATCAATTCCGAAAAGGACCCGCACATCTACAATGATGGAAGATCTTAGACTTAATATTTTCTTAGAAAGATTTAATTTAGATCTCTTTAAACTTGACTTGACTTAGTCATAATAATTATGACTAATCTAGTGGAATGGGTTGGCTCGAATTGTTAGCCACCTCAAATTAAAACTGGGTCAACACAAACGGTCAGGTAAGTGAGACTTGTGGAAGGGATATGTCATTAAATCAATAAGAATGCATTCAGATCGAGTAGCTTCTAATTAAAAATCAGTCGATCATATCTGCCAGACTTATCTTAGATACCAAATTATCAAATTAGAACTAATTGAATTAGCCTACAATCCAGGCTTGAACTGCGGAGCCAAATTAGGTCTTGACTTGATTGAGTCACATCTCAATGTGATTCGATCTTGATCTAGACTTAATCTTATTAGGCTGATCAAATCTAAGCTTTCTTTGATCTCACCTTACCAACTCTTGATTTGGTTTGATCAACCGCTAGACCTTATTAAGCTACCCAAGTCCGAATCCAATTTTATGAATATGTCTTAGATCTAAAAATTCATAATTTTTAGATCTAATTAATTTTATAATCTTAATTCTTAATTAAGTTTTTGGTTCATGAATAAAATATGTAATAAAAATTCTAAAATTTTAGGATCTAGGATTTTACAGAAAATAAGTTCTGATTTTTGATTAAGGACAAACACGTAGCACCCCTACACGCTATAAGAACACCCCATCGAATAGAAGGAGAGCATGTTTAAACACTACTTTATTCTTATGACCAGACGGCAATGAAAAATTTCTTAATCAAAAATATAATTTTTTACTAAACTAGTTAGATCATATATTACATATAAAAAGATCTAACTAATATACGTCTTGCATACATCTCATGTATTATCAATATGCATACTTTTAGATATGAAATATCATATATTAAATTTAAAAAATAAAATTTTAAATTTGATCATATCAAAAATAAAACTATTCTAGACATGTTATAGAACTATTATATGACTAGTCTAAGCATGCATCTTTTATATCTCATATGAATAAATTAAAAATTAAAAAAATTATATTTTATTTTTAGATATGATTATAATAATTATAATATTAAAAAAATAGAAATTAAATATATCTAAAATTATATTTAATCAAAATAAATATATGATCATACTATACTACACATAGAACTATTCTATACCTAGTCTAGTTATGCATCTTATACATATTAGATCTAAAATATTTAATTTTTTAATTTTTTAATTTTAGATCTATTCACATCTGATGTGATATCTAAAATCTTTTAATATCAAATCATAAATAAAATTAGAATCAAGTATAAGATAGATCTGAAGAACTGCTAATGGAACTCTGATACCAGTTGAAGAAAAAATTCTATTTTCCGTCGTAGGATCATACGGATCTGATCAGATCTAAGATAATTTTTTTAAAAATTTTTTAAATAATCTAATATAATCTAAGAGTTCTTAGATCTGATCATGATAATCTGATATTAAAAATTAAAATAAAAATTAAATCAGATTTAATATCATACCTTGTTTGGGTAATTTGATTATCCTACGATGATCTTGATATTTTTTGAGGTTCTGGAAGGAGCCACGCATGTGCTTAACCTCTATCAATATTCACTCAAAAAGGATCTAGATATCTTCTCCTCATAAATTTTTTCTCCAAAGATCAGATCTGAATCTGATCTGGAAGTCCTTCAAAAATTGCTGAAGGTAGCATGTCCATCTCACGAGCACCGTCGTGTAGATGCTGAACTCTTCATAAATTTGATTAGATCTTCTTTTCAGATATGTGCCTAACATTTTAGGCATGTAGAAGAGAAGGAGAGAGAGGATACAGGTGGAACGACAACCTTTGGGTATGAAAAAATATTTCTACGTGAAGATCCTTGGCGCAAGGGTTCTTATACAAAAGCATAGTGCCAAGTTAGAGTCCCTCTTTGATCAAAATCCTTATTTTTTTGACCATTGGGACTCATGGACTTGATCTCCATGAAAATCTTTAGATCTCATTTGATTTTGATGTCAAAAATCAATCTGGAAGGTGGCAGCATGAGTAGATGAGGAAGAGTCCACTGTGCCTAGGACTTTTCCCTTAAGAGTTTGATCCAAATCAAACTCTATCATAACTCAGTCTAGATACCTCCAAAACTCACAAAATTTGGTACACCCAATGTATAATTCATGCTCTATCAGATATCTAAAAATTAGATCAAAATAGTCTCTAAAAATTTTCTAAAAGCATCTGATCAGGTGATCCTTAATTCTCTCAAATAGGTCAACTTTTGATCGTAGTTCAATTTAACTATGAATGGATTTAATTTCTACAATCAGTCTGACATGGATTTATTTTAGTCAGATAAAAATAAATCCATTCAAATATAAGAATAAATTAAATCAAATTAAATTTGATTGCGACAAATCAGAAAGATTTCAGAAGAAGAAAGTCAGGCTCAATCATGGCTAGCATGATTACCTTGAACCTAATTGGTTTTAATCCAAATCAATCAAATTGGATTAGCTCAATTGATGACATTCAGATCCAAACCCTTGTTTGTATGACCTAGTTAGATTTAATTCTGTATGGTAATGAGATATATCATGATCTTAATCATCGACATCATTGAAATACCTTTCGATGGATCAGAACTTTTCTGATTCATACAATTAGAATGATGGATCATCTAAATCATTATAATTGCTTCCAAAATCTACCAATGACATCTAGCAGTATATGGTGGCAACCTATTAGAATTGAAAGTGAACCTCTCAGTGCAGTTACCTATGTGATTTGGTTCTTCTATCTTGAGCTCCGACAGGATTAGTGTTAAGGTGAACTTGTCAAACCCAATGTCCGTCATATGAATTAATCATTCGATTCGAGTCTAATGTAAAATCCTAATAGAAACTCTTTCTATCATCTTCACTCTGCCATGGCCATGGGCCTAAGAACTCGATCTCATGATTATCATAGGACTACTCCTCATCTATCGAGGTATATAGATCTTCTTATTAGTGCAATCCAATTTCTATAATGAACATGCTATAGCCAACATACACCTCAGGATTTCAAATGGTTAGGAGATCGAGTTATGATGTAGTCAAACTATAACACCTTGAAGATGAACTACCAATGCATCTTAGGTCAAAGAACTATACACATCGATACAGCATCGAGTCAGTCATCGACGAGGAAGTAGACTTTCTTATGACTACTCGAGATGGTCATGCTCAGTGCCCTCGTTCTCTAACAAGTATTTATACTTTTGTTCTAGCATATCCACACCATAGACTCAAGACACATCTATCCTAAGAATGCAATTGTACACCAATCTTCTGGATCGATCACCATCCTCATGATGATCCTACGGTCGGAAGCATTTTATGAGTTAATTATGAAAATTCATGTCTTAAATTTTTAACTCTTGAAAATATGAATTGTCATTACCATTAACTCAAAGGATGTATCACAGACACTTTTAAATACATACTGTGATAGAAAAAATAATTTATTTATTAATTTATAGTCAAAATTATAAAATTATCCTTAAAAGTGTATTATAAGTGATAGCCAATCTGGCTTCTAAGGTACGCATCTAACATATTATTGGTAAAGTGTACTTAATCTCTACATATCAGCCCTACATGCACCTCTTCGTGTTCATCCTCCATTTCCTCCTGACCTCACCCTTGACTTGTATGATTCTTCCTCTAGTAGCCATGGGGAGTTTGTGTATTGGTTGAAGCAATCTACCTATTTTGATAGACTTGCTTTAGCTAGAACACCTAGTTAGGATAACATTGTTGCTTGATTTTCTCAACTTGGATTCCTCAGTTGGCTTGATGTCTTCTTGTCAAGCCCTCAGCTAATCCTCCATCTTCACTATTCAAAGAATGGTTAGTATGGGTCCCCCTTCATTTCAACTTGTGAAGTGATCTGCATAGAATCTTGTTGCTAAGTATTTCATGGTCACTATCGCAAGCTTACAATCACTATAACTGATAGGTTACTAGGTGGGCAAAATATCAGATCGGCTTGGCGATCCATATGTCATGCAGTCCCTCAAGCTAATGATGACAAAGAAAAATGTTGATGAGTAGTTCTAGCCAGCCAGGAGGGCACAGGATAAGATAAACATATTCTTAAGAGCACAACTTTTTCAATTATCCTTGAATTTCCCCTTTCCTTAATGTTATGTGTAATTGTATCCGTTTAAAGTATGAAATGGTAGAACTTTTAATTTTATACCTTTTCATGTACTTCCATATATGTCGGATAATATTTTTAAAATATTTTCATTAATAAATCAGTCATGAATTTCTTCATCAACTTTATTCAACTTATCAACTCCTTCAAGTTGGACTTGGTGGATAATGTATGGTTCCTTCCAATTTGGAGACTTCTTGAATCTAGGATCTGTTGCCATCTACAACATCCCAGGCATCACCTAGCTCTGATACCAAATTGTAGACCCATGCTATCACTCAAACGACAATCATCCTTGACATCACAAGCATCGATACCATGTTGTAGAAGCCCCTGATCTTTAGCATGGACCTGAAGAAATCTGTGACGTTCTCTATGGATAGCAAACCATCGATCCTCCACCTGGATCTATGATGGGGTGCCTCCCTCTTTGGGCTTGAGAGAGATGTCCCCTTTTCTAGGGCTTCTTCAAGAACCCTAGGATAGAAACTCTAGAGTGAAGAGAAGAAGAAAATATTGAGGAAGAAAAGATCTATATTGATTTCACCCATGAAAATCCTAATACAACCTATGTATTTATACATAGCCATTAGGCCTGACCAAAAACTTTCCTGGCTAACCCAATACATGAAAGCACTCATCGAGCCCATGTACACCTATGTCTTCCATGCTCTCATCCTCTGGATCTAGATCCAACCCATACATGAATTAGCCGCCTTAAGATCTCTCAAATCAGACCTTAAGACCCCTAGGATCAACCTAGACCCTAGCCCAAAATAGACCCTCAACTCTACCCATGCATTGAGCCGGCTCAGTCTCAGCACTGAGCCAGCTAAGTTCCACTAGGTTGGCTCAGTCCAAAATTGAGCCAGCTTAGTCCTATACCTTGCCAGCAGTCTCGAATGCTCAGCTCTCTATTTTGCCTGTGCTATGAGATTTAGCCGATCTAGTTTTGGACAGAGCTGGCTAACTTGCAGAAAATCTTTCTTCTACAATCTTGATTCTCTGGCTTTGGTTTCTTACTTTACTTATGTCCTAGGTCTTCGAAGCACCAATCAAGCCCCTGGAATCCCTAGAGCCAACTCCTTGGTGCCTCTCGTGGCCTTCCAAGGCTTGGGAGCACCATCAGTCCTCACAATCTCCACCTTGGTGCCCCAACCCTTGGCAAATCTCTCGACAATGCCCTCTTACATGATCCCATTATCCCTGCACACTCGATAGCACCTATGCAAACATTGCCTCCATCAATCTTCTTCAGCTGTTGTGCACCTTTGAGGCCTTTGGGACAACCACCTCTACCGCTGAAGACCTATGCTTGCTTCTTGGCACCACCCTGAAATTGTAGGATCTCTTCTGCTTAGCAGTTGCATCACTTTCTCTGAACTTTCCTGAAGAACCTATAACATATCTGCACTAGCACATGCTATTCCACTTGACATGATCTACTCATAGCTATGCCTATCCATCTGCAAACGCTGCTCCACTTAAAACTATGCATCACTGATGCTGACCCTCAGCTTTGAACTCATGCTAAATTTTCTCTCCACTTGTGAAGCCACCACTGTAGAGCTCCACCTATATCTAAAGTCTACCTGATGCCACAGAAGTCGACTCTATCATCGAGTTTCTTAAGACCAACCACTCAACGTTGCACTACTGAACCTACTGCTGCACCTCGAATACCGTCGCTACCCCTTCGAATCCTCCGTACTTTGTGGAACCCTTCGAAGCTATCTTGGATACCTTTGCAACCTGTGGACACCTCCAAAATTCAAGAGCTCATCCAACTCTTCTGAATTCAATGACCGAATCCTAAAAAATTTCACCCTAGTCCTTCTCTTTTGCCCCTATACCAACCATCACTTCAGTTGCACCTGGAGAACCATCCTTCATCTGAATTGCGATTCTCTCTGGTGCCCCTACAGAAGAAACCTAATCCATGATACTTGATAAGTGGTAAAAATATACTAATAGAAGTATGAAATTATAAAATAAATTAAACTATTTCTTTAAAAATTGATATTTTTATTAATCTTGTATAGGAAAGAAGGCCACCAATATGAAGATCTTATTTTTCTGATTCAGATGAAATAAATTTCAGACAAAATGGACTTCAAACGAGCCCAGAATTGAATTTCAAGAAAAAAAAAATCGGTTCGGTTCAAACCGATTCAGAAAACCAGCTCAGCAGTTTGGCCCAATTCGATTGAAATAGTAGATAAACCCATCGACGCAACACTGACGTCAGGATGACGTCAGCATTTTTTGCGACGCACGATGGACCAATCGGAGGGTATTTTGGGCATTTCACATTAGGAAAAGTGCTTCAATTGGTTGAAGAACATGGCAGTCCATGCAACACCGAGCTCGCGCATGGTCTATGGAGGGTAATTTGAAAATTTTGGCTAATCCAAGGGGCGGTTTTCACTGAAACTCGATCGAACGATCGAAAAGAAGGCACTGATGGATGGCATCCGCAGCTTCCGATCGAGATCCAATGGTTGAGATTTATCTGATGTTAAACTAAAGATCAGAAGCCTTCTTTCTATGCGATCGGATGGCCCAGATTCAATCCAATGGTTGATCCAATGGCTGGCATTAAATCCAACTTGATCTGGGTTATTTTAAGGGGTTTTTGAGTGATTTTTGGACCATTTGATCAACATCTAATGGGCAGAATTACCCAGATCTTAATTTGAGTTATTTTGGGAGTCTTAAACCTAATTTTTGATGGATTTTGGGAGAAATCAAACTCTTCATCTATAAAAAACCTACTATTGTCATGAAAAAAAGATCAGAGAGAGACAGGGAGAGAGAGAGAGGGAGAGAGAGAGGGAGAGATAGAGAAAGAGAGAGAGAGACAGGGAGAGAGAGAGGGAGAGACAGAGAAAGAGAGAGCGACAGAGAGAAAGAGAGAAAAAAAATAAAAAGGAAAAGAGAGGAGAGAGGTAGAAAGAGAAGAGTGATTTATGAGAAATAAAAAAGAGTTTTTGATTTTTCTTCGATAATCAAGATATCGATCAAGGAGCCTCTTTTTCTTCACCAAGTTCTCTACATCAAGAGCAATGGACAATCAATTTCAGCAATCAAATAGTCTAATTTTTCTATTTTTCTTTATTTTATTTACTATTTTTGAACTTGTTATCATGAACTAAATTTTTTTTTACTAAGGCTAAGGTGTAGCCACTCTTTTGATGCAATATTCAGTATGATTTATTTTTAAATTTTATTCATGAGGAGTATATAAATCTGATCTTAATGCTTTTATATTACTGACCATCTTCTAATTGATCTGATGAACATAGATGTTATGGACCAAGTACATCTATGTTATTGCTTCTTGATTATATACCTTGTATTATGAATCAAATTAGAATTCATATGCATGCAGAAATTTTAGTGCGCTTTGGTCGCAGCGTATTTTAATTAGAGGATTTCACAAAATCTAATGCATTAATATTTATTTAAATTACACCTGGACCAAAGGGTAATTAATAAATATTAATAGTTTTGCTATGCCTGGACCAAAGGGTAGTGAATAAATTAGGAGACTCCACCGTCACATGAAATAAAATTAATCTAAAAATCTGAATATTGTATTGACTGAGTTGGTGAACCGATTGCCTTAGTAATCCATTACTCTTGAGTTTAAAACCCTAATAATTTACACTCTCTCTATTTTTTTTTAATTTTTTTTTTAATTATTTATTTATTTTGTTTTGTTCTTTAATTTTTTATTCTCATAAATTGGTCTTCTAAATAAAGCATAGGAAAGAGCTTTTCAGTACTTATTTTCCAATCTTCTAGGGATGATACTCTACTCATTCACTTTATTACTTGATCGACTGGTGCACTTACCATAGCTATAAATTAGCACGCATCAAATTTTTGGCATCGTTGTAGGAGATTGTGTCTAAAATAATATTAAAATTTTGATCCTAGCTTTACTTTAAAAATTTATTTTTAATTTTTATTATTTAAAAAAAAAATTATTCATTGCATGACACGTACTGGACATAGTAACTTACTATCTTTGGATCCAAAAATTAAAAGAACCATTAGAAGACTACAACAAGAGAGAAACATTGTAGATGAAGATCCTAACGACATCAATCTAGGATTGGATATGGCGACTGAAGGACAGCATGAAGCTATTCGACCAGTACATCATCCATTAAATGATTATATCACAACATCTGTAGCCGATGCAACTTCGAGCATCATGAGATCGCCTGTACGAGCAAACAACTTCGAAATAAAATCGATGATGATCTAGATGATTTAATCAACTATCCAATTCAGTGGACATGTGCATGATGATCCAAATATCCATATTTCTAATTTTCTTGAATTTTGCGATACTTTTAAAATTAATGGGGTGTCGGATGATGCTATTAGATTAAGGTTATTTTCTTTCTCTTTATGGGACAAAGGTAAGAGTTGGCTTCATTCTCTTCCTATAGGTTCTATCATAACTTGGGATATTCTAATCCAAAAATTCTTAGCCAAGTACTTTCCACCTTTCAAGACTGCCAAGATGCGCAACGATATCACTTCCTTTATGCAGATGGACATGGAGACACTATATGAGGCTTAGGAGCATTTCAAGAAACTGCTGAGGAGATGTCCACATCATCAACTACCCGTATGGCTTTAGGTACAAACTTTCTATAATGGTTTATCTCCTACTAATCGTTCTATGATTGATGCAGCAGCAGGAGGAACCATTAACAGAAAAATAGAGGAAGAAGCCTTCGATCTGATCGATGAGATGGCATCAAATAGCTATCAATGACAGACAGAGCGCATGATGCCAAAAAGACTAGTAGCTGTATAGGGAGTAGATTGCGTGCCAACCTTACTAGCTGAAATTGCAGCCCTTAGAGCCGAAGTAAACAACTTGAAGAAAATAGCTATGCATATTCAGAGCATTACTTATGACTTATGTGGAGGAGGACATGATACGAGCAATTGCTAGATAGGTAATCCTTTTGCTAAAGCAACTGATACAGCTAATTATATTGGTAATTTTTTCAGGCCGCAACAAAACAATCCCTACTCCAACACATACAATCAAGGGTGGAGGCAGCACCCAAATTTTTCATGGAGCAATCAAAATGCAGCACAACAGCCACCCCCGAGATTCCAAGTACCTAAAAAGAAGTCCAACATGGAAGAGCTGATTGTCAAATTTATGCAAAACCAAGAAGCAACTATAAAAAATTTGAAAGCCAAACTTAGGCAGGACCAAACAGCAGCAATTCGAAACTTGGAGATGCATATAGGACAAATGGCTAAAATAATCTTCGAGAGATCTCAGGGATCCTTGCCCAGCAACACGGAGACCAATCCAAGGAAGCAAGTCAATTCTATCACCCTAAGAAGTGGTACAAAGTTGGAGGAGCCACATCAGAAGAAAGAGACTAAAGAGCCAACTACAAATAAGAAACCATCAACTCAAATTCGTCAGTCACCAAAACAACCAGCAGATGGATGGTCTCCAGGTATACAGTTTGCTGATCCAAATGTGAAGCCCTACGTGCCACCACTACCATTCCCAGAGAGATAAATACAGCATCCAGATAAGAAATTTTCTAACTTTTTCAAAATTTTAAAGAATTTACATATTAATATTCCTTTTGTAGATGTTATTACTCAAATGCCCAGGTATGCCAAGTTTTTCAAAGAAATCTTAACAAATAAGAAAAAGCTGAAGGAGCATGAGAGAATAAATTTGAATGAAAAATGCTCAGCAATACTTCAAAATAAATTACCACAGAAGCTAAAAGACCCAGGAAGTTTTACTATCTCCTGCATTATTGGTGATTGTAGTTTTGATAAAGTTTTATGTGATTTAGGAGCAAGCATAAATCTTATGCCTTTTTCTATTTTCAAGAAGCTGGATCTAGGAAAACCAAAGCCTACCACTATTACTCTTCAATTAGCCGACAGATTCATTAAATATCCAAGAGGTATAGTGGAGGATGTCTTGGTAAAGGTAAACAAGTTTATTTTCCCTATTGATTTTATTATTCTTGATATGGAAGAAGATTATGATGTACCCCTTATTTTAGGGAGACCCTTTTTAGCCACTAGAGGAGCTTTAATAGACGTTCAATAAGGAAAATTAATTTTTAGAGTCCAAGATGAATAAGTTACTTTTAATATTTTCAAAAATACTAAACATACTGATGATAATCAAACTTGTTCTCTAATTGATATTATTGACAATCCATTATATGAGAATTCTGTAGAAAATAGGTTTGAGACTATAAAAGCGAGCAATGTCAAATTGAAAGAAGACTCGATCAAACATGAAAGTATTCCAATTAAAGTGGCACCGGATTGATCCACTTTAGAACTCAAAGAAAGTCAAGCTGAAGACTATAAATTAGAACTACTAGATTGGTTATTTTTTTTCTTTTTAGTTTTGATCATTTTTTTTCTTTTATTTTTCAATAATTTGTGGTTGCTCTTTTACTGCTTGGTGTGTATTTTCAATTTTGCAGAGAAAAATCAATGAGATCTTCAGCAAAATTTCAAAGCTCCAAAGAACCAGACTAAACCAAATTAGGTGTATTCCTTCCTGTCCTTTATTATATCCTTTATTTTTCTTTCTCCTTTAAGACAATGTAGAATAATTAAAAAAAAAAATCATGTGTCAAGAAGAAAATCTTGAGCAAGATAGACTGGACAAGTGATAAAAGATAGAATTATTTGCTAATGAATGTAACAAGTTAAAGAAGTAGATTATTTGATCAATTTTTAGCAGCCTACTTAGGTCATTAAAAGATTATTAGCACTTCTGATTGCACACGCACACTAACAAGGCAAAGTAGGTATTGATAATAAGGCCAATTGAGGATTCAATTATCACTGAAAATTGATAATTAATATACATTCTAATCAAAGAAACTTGAATTTAAGAAAAAAGCTACCTGCCTAAAAATAAAGTGCAAAAGATAGAGTATATGTGGATTGCCCAAAGCCTAGTAACTGGGTCTCTGCACCTAGGTCAAGTATGAAAATTCATATAAAATGGTGAAGGAAAGGCCAGGATGCTCAGCACAAAAAAAAAAAAAAAGAGGCAGTGTGGAAGCTACCTTAATTTATGAGTGTAAAATTGAGAATGTATAGAAAATTGACCAAAATAGGTGATAAGAGAGGATACTTTTGTTCTTTTAATTTAATACTGAAATGCTAAAATTAGTCATCATGAACACAAGTGCTATAGATCTTTGATGTACTCTAAGAAAGTTTTTAATTATATTGACTGAAAAATTTACTTCTGAAGCTCAATGCTTAGTTAGCAATATTTTCTAAACTTTTTGATCTTTAGTTCTAAATTTTATTTTTATGATGGATAATCTTATTGAAACATGGTATTAAATAAAACATTGCTAAGAGACTAGCAATGACTAAATTGGGGGGTGTGATAAGTGGTAAAAATATACTAATAAAAGTATAAAATTATAAAATAAATTAAACTATTTCTTTAGAAATTGATATTTTTATTAATCTTGTGTAGGAAAGAAGGCCACCAATTTGAAGATCTTATTTTTTTGGTTCAAATGAAATAAATTTCAGACAAAACAGACTTCAAATGAGCCCAGAATTGAATTTCAAAAAAAAAAAAATTCGATTCAGTTCAAATCGGTTCAGAAAACTGGCTTAGCGGTTCGGCCCGATTCGACCAACAGTAGACCAACCCGCCGATGCAATGCTGATGTCAGGATGACATCAGCATTTTTCACGGCGCACGATGGACCAATCGGAGGGTATTTCGGGCATTTCACATCAGGAAAAGCACTCTGATTGGCTGAAGAATGTGGTGGTCCATGCAGCACCAGGCTCGCGCATGGTCCACAGAGGGCAATTTGGAAATTTTGGCTGATCCAACGGATGGTTTTTACTGAAATTCGATTGGACGGCCGAAAAGAAGGCGCTGATGGATGGCATCTATAGCTCCCGGTCGAGATCCAACGATTGAGATTCATCCCGATGTTAAACTAAAGATCAGAAGCCTTCTTTCTGCACGATCGAATGGCTCAAATTTGATCCAACGGTTGATCCAATGGCTGGCATTAAATCTGACTTGATTTGGGTTATTTTAAGAGGTTTTTGAGTGATTTTTGGACCGTTTGATCAACATCTAATAGGCAGAATTACCTAGATCTTAATTTGAGTTGTTTTGGGAGTCTTAAACCTAATTTTTGATGGATTTTGGAAGAAATCAAACTCTTCATCTATAAAAAACCTACTATTATCGTGAAAAAAAGATCAGAGAGAGACAGGGAGAGAGAGAGAGGGAGAGACAGAGAAAGAGAGAGAGAGAAAAAGAAAAATAAAAAGAAAAAGAGAGGAGAGAGGTAGAAAGAGAAGAGTGATTTGTGAGAAATAAAAAAGAATTTTTGATTTTTCTTCGATAATCAAGACATCGATCAAGGAGCCTCTTCTTCTTCGCCAAGTTCTCCACATCAAGAGCAATGGACAATCAATTTCAGCAATCAAACAGTCTAATTTTTTTATTTTTTTTATTTTATTTGCTATTTTTGAACTTGTTATCATGAACTAAATTTTTTTTTACTAAGGCTAAGGTGTAGCCACTCTTTTGATGCAATATTTAGTGTGATTTATTTTTAAATTTTATTCATGAGGAGTATATAAATCTGATCTTAATGCTTTTAGATTACTGACCATCTTTTAATTGATCTGATGAATATAGATGTTACGGATCAAGTATATCTATGTTATTGTTTCTTGATTATATACCTTATATTATAAATCAAATTAGAATTCATATGCATGCAGGAATTTTAGTGCGCTTTGGATGCAGCATATTTTAATTAGAAGGTTTCACAAAATCTAATGCATTAATATTTATTTAAATTACACCTGGACCAAAGGGTAATTAATAAATATTAATAGTTTTGCTATGCCTGGACCAAAGGATAGTGAATAAATTAGGAGACTCCACCGTCACATGAAATAAAATTAATCTAAAAACCTAAATATTGTATTGACTGAGTTGGTGAACCTATTGCCTTAGTAATCTATTACTCTTGAGTTTAAAACCCTAATAATTTACACTCTCTCTATTTTTTTTTAAATTTTTTTTTAATTATTTATTTATTTTGTTTTGTTCTTTAATTTCTTATTCTCATAAATCAGTCTTCTAAATAAAGCATAGGAAAGAGCTTTTCAGTACTTATTTTCCAATCCTCTAGGGATGATACTCTACTCATTCACTTTATTACTTGATCGACTGGTGCACTTGCTATAGCTATAAATTAGCATGCATCAATACTTTTGATTGCTTGATGCCCCCGACGCTCCTTGAGACCCCCTGGCTCTTTCTGAGACTTGCACCCGATCTTCTTGAGATGCTCTTGGCACCACATGCTGAGATACCTCCCTCGACTGCTGCACCATCGAGCCTCTCTTAGTCCTGTGCCTCTAGGAAAGCGCTATTGTAGCACTCCAGCACTCCTTAGCCTTATTTTTGCATTGCTCTATAGCCTCCCAACCATAATCTACTGGACCTCCATGGATCATCCATCGCCATCATCCCTAAGGCTCTGCATATCCACGCTCTGATCGAACCGCTGAATATATCTTCAACTACTTTCCCACCTTCTAGACAACAAAGGATGCATAGTCACTTCTTCAGCCTTCCTTCGACTATTACCCCTTGAAAACCCTCTCTTCAATAGCCCCACACTACCCATCTTTCTAAAGAATCTTGATGCTCTCTATTGAGATACCTCCCTTAAGATCTCTCAAACTAGATCCGACCCATACATGAATTTGTCACCTTAAGACCTCTCAAACTAGATCTTAAGATCCCTAGGATCAATCCAGACTCTAATCCAAAATAGTCCATTGCATAACTCTACTTGCGCACTGAGCTGGCTCAGTCTCAATACTGAGCCGACTAAGTTCCACTGGATTGGCTCAGTTTTGGACTGAGCCGACCTAGTCTTGTGCCATGCCAGCAGTCTCGACTGAGCCGACCCAGTCCTATGCCATGCTAGTAGTTTTGAATGCTCAGCTCTCTATTTTGTCTGTGCTTTAAGACTTAGCTGATCCAATTTTGGACTAAGCCGGCTAACCTATAGAAAATCTCTTTTCTATAGTCTTGATTCTCCGACTTTGGTTCCTTGGTTCACCTTGTATCTCAGGTCTCCAAAGCACCAACCAAGCCCTAGGAATCCCTGGAGCCAACACCCTAGCTCCTCTCGTGGCCTCCTAGGGCTTGGGAGCACCATCAATCCTCATAGGATCTTATTGTCTGACGAAGAATATTATTTTCCAGACCAAATCTTCAACACTAAAAGATTTTGACGAAACATTATTATCATAGGAGAAAGTGATTTTGAGCTTCTGGGCATATAGTTGGTACCAATTTTATCTCGTCCAACTCCCTAACTTGGCCATCATGGCCTAAGTATATTCTTAGCTTGTTAACTCAGATTGATAAGCTACCTTGTGTGATGTAATGGTCTTTTCCATCAATAACACCACATCTAAACTATAAGTTAGGGACTAAGAAGTTGCTCCAGTAGTTGATCTCTTAGAAGTCTTATATCCTCATAATGAAGGAAGTTTTCGGGTATGCATGCAAGATCAACATAAAAATTTATAGCAAAAGAGATCTAATCTAGCATGCATATATGAGATCGCATTTCATAAATTTAGGATTTATCATACCCTTAAGATCAAAATATAAAAACTAACCATGAAGGTCAGATCTTCACCTTTGTACGGATAGATCTTCACCATGGTTTGATAATCGTGGATATCTTCACGGGTTCTTTAAAAGCCATACACGTATCTTGCCTCTATAGGTATCGACATAGGAATGATCTAGGATGCTCCTCTTGATTTTGATCTTTCTTCTCTAAGAAAAATCAGCATGCAATCGTCCTTGATCAATCCTTAGATTTGAATCAACATGTGATGAAGATGCATGGAAGGAAGAGAAGAGGGAGAGAGAACTTCTTGCTCTCTTTGGTGTGGAGAGGAAACACCCAACTCCTTGGGAGTATGGAAGGAGAACGTGAGAAAAAGAGAGTGTGAGGCTAGAGAGAGGGGCTGCAGGTCTATTATCACTTTCTTACCATGAGAAAATCCCAAGCCTTTTATAGCAACCTCTAGGATTTTGATAGATCCAAATAAGTCCTAAGAGCTTAAGGCTTTGACTATTCAACATCTTAATATAGAAGGATTCCTCTTTTCTCATGCATAAACCAGATGGGAGGTGCTAAATATTGGTGTCCCTTCATCCTTATCCAATTGGGTGTGCACCCCTTTAATCTTATCTACTGTGGCATGCACCCCTTACTCCTACTTCATGCCAAAATCCAAATGGGGCATCCAACTCCTGGTGCCCCTCTGGGTGCATGCTTTTGACTTGGTCAACTCCTTATCCAATAAGAAATCCAAAACTCAAGAAGATTTGTGTTTAACCATGTGCCAGCTTGGGATTCCTAAATCCAATAGAATTTCTTATAAATCATAACCCAATTAGGACTTCACAAACCTAATTGCACATTTCTAACCAATTTCCTATTATGTGTGAGCCCATAGAGTTAATTATGTCTGGTAGTGAGATATATTGTGATCTCTATCAACAATATCATTAAAACTTCTTTCAATAGATCGAAACACATTCAATTCAGCCAATTTAGAATTATTAATCATCAAATAATTCTTGTTGATCTCATAATCTATTAGTGATACCTAGTAGTATGTAGTGGCAATCCGGTAGAATTTAATAGACAAACTTCTAGGTGCAGTTATCGGAGGTTATAGATAACTCATAAATAATTCATCAAATCTCTCATCTGTCATATGTAAGTATTAGGAATATGCACTCTTCCCACATGAATCAGCATGGCCGTCGGTGATTAGCCAAGCAATAAGAAAGAACCTCTCAGAGATTAATGCGAAAGGATGATCAAATAATTTAAAGAATAGAGAAGAAGATAAGAAAAGATTTTCGAAAGAAAAGAGCTTTTATTAAGTATATCTTAGCCTCATTATAATCTTGACCTATTTTTAGTATATATACTTTACAAAGGATCAAGCTCAAGCTTACAGAAAAGCTCTCAAAATCCAAACAACCCACGTACATAAAATAATAATCCATAAAAATTGAGCCAGCCCAATTTTAGACTGAGCCGGCTAACTTGTGATTGGGTTAGCTCAGTCTGTCGGCTCAGTCCCAGACTGAGCCAACCCAGTTGTATACCATGCCAATAGTCTAAAAATGCTGCTTTCTATTTGAATTTTTCTCTAAGACCTAGCCGACCCAGTCCTGGACTGAGCCATCTTAGTTTCCAACTTAGCTGACTTAGTCTTAGGGTGTGCTGGCCCAGTTTCTGAACTTTGCTAGGAGAGCTGATTTCTCTTCCACCTCGCTCCCAACATCCCATGACATGTCTTCTCATGTTTCCAAGATTTGAAAGTGCCACTTCTGAGCTCACATTTTCCAACTTGGTGCTTTCAAGTCCTTGTGAACTCATCTCTTCTTAGTAGACCCATCCATGCTACACATCTCTAAAAGCTATCTCTGGGGAGTACCTTCATGAGTGCCTCAGACTTATTCTTTTTGGTATGGACCTTCATCAGTTCCACTTCACCTTCCTCCACCAACTCTCTGATCCTATGGTACCTCACGTCTATATGCTTTATGCGCACATGATAGACTGGATTCTGTGCCAACAACAGAGCACTCTGACTATCACTGAACAGTGTAACCTTGCCCTACTCCACTTGCAACTTATCAATCAGTCTCCTAAGCCAAAGGACTTCCTTTGTAGCCTCCGTTATCCTAATGTACTCGATTTTTATGGTAGACAAGGCCATGATTGGCTGAAGGGTTGATCTCCAAGACACCGATCCACCATATACATAGAAGAGGTATCCAATACTAGACCTCCTTGTATCAAGATCACCAGCATAATTTGCATCAACAAGTCCTTCTAGAGGATCTAAACTTTCACACATCTTCATAGATTGTTCTCCAAATCCTCCCAATTGCCCATCAAGCACCAAACCATAATCCCTTATTGCATGCAGATATCTCAATATCCATTTCAATATTTTTTAGTATTCCTTCTCAGGATTAACCATGTATCTACTAACTGTGCTCACTGCATGTGCTATATCTAGTCTATAGCACATCATAGTGTACATCACACTATCGATAGCATTTGCATAAGGAACTTATTCCATATACTCTCTCTCCTCTTTTGATTGGAGGCTCTATAACTTGAAGAGAGATATATGGCTCGGCAATGGCGTCTTTGTAGATTTGGCCTTCTCCATCCCGAACCTCTCTAGAACCTTCTGAACATACTTTTCTTATGACAAATGGAGCACTCCTTTGTACCTATCTTTGCAAATCTCCATTCCAAAAATTTTCTTAGCTGGACCCAAATCCTTCATCTCCAACTCAGATGATAATGCCCTTCTCAATCATTTTACAGCATCCATGCTTCTACTGGCTATGAGCATATCATCTATATAGAATAATAGGTATAGGGTATCCTCCTCATCTACATCCTTGACATAGACACAATAATCATATTCACATCTGCTGAAATGCAAGCTCAAGAGAAAGCTATTGAACCTTCGATATCATTGACAAGGGGATTGTTTCAAGCCATACAAAGACTTCCTGAGTAAATACACCTTTTCTTTCTATCCCATCTTCATAAAACCATCTGACTACTTCATGTAGATTCTTTCCTCTAAAGTTCCATGAAGGAAGGCCATTTTCACGTCCATCTATTCCAACTCCAGTTATGCTATGCCACCAGTGACAGCAAAACTCGAATAGATGTATGACATACCATAGGAGAGAAAATTTTTGTGTAGTCAATCTCTTTCCTTTATGAGTATCCCTTTGCTACTAGTCTTGCTTTGAATCTGACTCCATCTTATTCTGAAGGTGCTTCTTTCTTTGTGAACACCCACTTTGAGCCAATAGATCAAGCACTCTCTGAAAGATCCACCAGCTATCATGTCTGATTCTTCTCAAGTGATTCCATCTCCTCCATCATGGCCTATATCCATGAATCATGATCCTCACTCTCCATGACCTCTGCATAATTCTCTGGATCTCCATTAGCAGTGATGAGTGCATAGGAGATAATCTCATCAATGCCATATCTGATTGGCCTCCTAATAGTATGCTGGGGCTTGTGCAAAGCCACTTCCACTGGCACATCTCTACCTGATGTCTGTGGCTGCTCCTGCACATCTGTTTGAACTATCGATCCTCCATGCTAATATTTTCAATCTGAGATAATACTTTTCTACCTAGCTTCACCTCAACAGGAACACTCCTGTAAGTGGATGTAACCTGCATGCCATCATTCTCTAACTGGCCATCGCTGTTCACCTTTGTTTCCTCAGTTCCATCTATCCCAGACCTCCTCAAGATGCTCTTCTCATCAGGATAACATTCTTGCTGATCACTGACTTCTGTGCTTGAGAGTTCCATAGCAGGTATCCCTTGACTCCTTATGGATATCCTATGAATGTCATCTTTTGAGATTTCGGATCCAATTTGCTCCTCTCAGTTGCCTCCACATGTGCATAGGCTGTGCAACCAAAGACTATCAGGTGGCCAAGCTCCACCTTCTTTCCACTCTAGACCTCCTTTGAAATGCCTCCATTCAGCTTATGATGAGGAAACCTGTTCACAAGAAAATAAGAAAAATTAGAGCATTACCCTAAAAGGACTTTGGGAGTGATGTTTGCACCCTCAAACTCCATGCCTTCTCGGTTAATGTTCGGTTCATTCTCTCTATGATACCATTCTGCTGGGGAGTCATGTTCACCATGTAATGGCATTTGATACCATTTTCCTCACAGTACCTCTTGAACTCCAGGCTAGTATACTCCCCTCCATTGTCCGATCTCAGATACTTCACCTATCTTCCTGACTCCTTCTCTACTTTAACTCTCCAAGCTTTGAACCGGGCAAAGACCTCTAATTTTTCTCTGATCAGATAAACCCACACCTTCCTTGAGAAATCATCAATAAAAGTGATAAAATTTTTGCCCCATCTCTAGCTGATACAAGAGCTGGTCCCCACACATCTAAGTGTACTAAATCAGCACTCCCTCGCTGCGCTTGGTACTTCTGATAAACTTCACCCTATGCTGTTTGCCAAAGATGCATGGCTCATAAAGATCTATGCCCTCTTTTTTTAGGGCTGGGATCGTACCTCTTCTGCTTAGTTCAGTTAGCCCACGATCACTCATATGACCCATCCGATAGCACCACAACTGATATAAAATCTGCTTCTCCTATGTCGCTGCTAGCACCTCTGCACTATCATTTACCACTGAGCCTTCTATTCTATAAAGATTATTGCTTAGTCTTCTATCTCTCATCACCACCAAAGCTTTCTTAGAAATTTTCAGACATCCACTCTTAGCCTGGCTACTAAAATCATAATCCTGCTCCTCCAAGTAGCTCAAAAAAATTAAATTCATTTTCAACTCTGGTACATGCCTAATATTTGATAATGTACGAATGATCCCATCATACATCCTCATTTTGATAGAGCCAATTCCAACTACTTTGCATGGATGATCATCTCCAAGATTGATACTTTCATCATCGGCCTTCTGGTAGGTAGCAAACCAATCCCGATGAGAAGTATAGTGGTGCGAGCATGCTGAATTCAATATCCACATAGTATCATACTCTATAGATCCATCGGATACAATTAGTAGGTCTTCTCCACTGCTCACAGAGGCTGTATCATCTTCCTTGTTGGCCTTTCCTTTTTTTGATCTCAAAAGGAAACAATCTCTCCTCAGATGTCCAGACTGATGATATTTATAATATTTCAATGTCATCTTCCTTTGATCGTGAGACTTTGACCTATCCTTGGATTTTTCTCTTATCTTCTCCTTTGATCTTTCCTATTTTTCGTTCACAGCCAAGATCTCGGACTTAGGATCTCCCTTACAGATCATTTTTCTTTGCTCATTTGATCTGAGCACACCAACAACCTCTTCATAGCTTAGGATATCCTTTCCATAAACTAAAGTTGTTATGAGACCATCATATGAACCTAGGAGAGAACATAATAGCAGCAATGCCCGATCCTCCTCGTCGATCTTCACATCCAGACTCATCATCTCAAAACACACCTGATTGAACCTTTGGATATGTGCAACAAGATCTCCACCTTCGGAGATCCTCAGACTATATAGCTATTTCTTCAACCATAGCTTATTCGTCATATTCTTTCCTATGTATATGTTCTCCAGTCTCTTCCAAAGCTCCTTTGCCGTAGTTTCTATGCTAAATTTGGGCAAAACCTGATTAGCCAAGCACATTCGGATTGTGCTAAAAGCAATTTTCTCCAACTCTTTCCAATCCTCAGCACTGATCTTTTTCGATCTTTCTTTTGTCAAGACCTTGTAGATCCTCTGCTGAACCAACAAGTCCTTTACTCTTTGCTGCCATAGGACAAAGTTCCCCTTGCCATCAAACTTCTCAAAATTCATCTTGAATCCAGTTGATCCCATGACTTCAAACAAGTCAAGAATAGATTTCTAACATCCTTCACGATCATACACACCAGTAAAACTATCCTTCAAAGAAAATCTAACTAGCCCTAGATTCTCTTTCCAAACTTTTGTATCACTGTTCTTCTGTGTAAATAATCTCCACCTCAATCTAGAGACGATCATGAAGCAAACTAGAAGTTTTAGGATAAAATTTGGTGCAACAGATCCTGGATGTAGTAAACCCTAGCTATCTTTCTTCCTTCCATGCAACACCGCTCTGATATCAATTATCGAAAATACGCACTCTTCCCACATGGATCGGCATGGCCGTTGGTGATTAGCCAAGCAACAAGAAAGAACCTCTCATAGATTAATGCAGAAGCATGATCAAATAATTCAAGAAATAGAAAAGAAGAGAAGAAGAGATTTTTAGGAGAAAAGAGCTTTTATTAAGTATATCTTAACCTCATTACGATTTTGACCTATTTTCAGTATATATACTTTACAAAGGATCAAGCTCTAGCTCATAGAAAAACTTTTCAAATCCAAACAATCCACGTACACAAAATAATAATCTGCAAAAACTAAGTCGGCCTAGTTTTAGATCGAGTCGGCTAACCTGCGACTGGGTTGGCTCAGTCCCAGACTGAGCCGACTCAGTTGTGTACCATGCCAACAGTCCAAAAATGCTACTTTATGTCTGAATTTTTCCCTAAGACCTAGCTGACCCAGTCCTAAATTGAGCTAGCTTAGTTTCCAACTTAGCCGACTCAGTCTCAGGATGAGCTGGCCCAGTTTTTGAACTTTGCTAGGAGAATTGATTTCTCTTCCGACTTGCTCCCATCTTCTCATGACCTATCTTCTCATGTTTTCAAGACTTGGGAGTGCCACTTCTGAGCTCATAGTAAGATTCATTTACCTTTAGTTAATTTATGAAATCTTATGAAAACTCCTTTTCATTATTCACACTACCATTATCATGATCTTCTTAACACAGTTTCATGAATAACATAGGACTACTCTTTATTTATTAAGATCAATATATTCCATCTAGGCATATATGCTACTCCTACAATAAACCTACTGCAGCCAACATATACTGCAAGGCTTCAAATGACTAGAAAATCAAGTAACTATGCAGTCAAAATACAACAATCTCATTGTGAATAGCACACCACTACAATATTGAGTAAGTCATTGACGAATGGATAGATATCCAAGTAACTTCTCATGATGGTCATGCTCGGTATACTTATTCTCTGATAAATATATGAATTAGAATACTAGAAGCATCCAATTTATTATTAACTAATTATTATTATTGAGAATTTGATGGTTCTTAGTCTATTTTATATATAATTAGAGAATTGGGTTCATACAATTAAAAATGATTCAATTTGGCTCAGATTCGAGTGAACCAAGCAACCAACTCAAAAGTTAAATGGCTATCAATGGCTAGAAAGCAATCTCCAAGATCCAATGACCATCAAGAAAGGAGCCAATCAACTAAAACCCTAAGAGAGGAAGAGGACTCCACGTTACATCCAACCTCTTATGTGCCGTGCCCCATCTTTTCTTAACACCTTTCATGCAATTAATTCTCATGCACCTCAAATTCTCCATACTAATATCTAGCCACCCAAGTCCCTAGCACCTAAAACTTCATCCAAGTTCTCTCTCCACAAATATATCATGCAGCCCCCACTCCCTTACTTCACAATTATTCTTCATGCATTCCACCTTAAGTTCATGCCACAAACAACTCCTTTCTTCCTCTTCCACGTGCTACACTCCAAACCCTTCCTAAGCCTTCATGCATTTTTCCTTAAATGCCCCATCCATTAATGCACGCATCCCAACTCAAGCTCATGCAATAAAGTCTCTTAGCGTGCTCTTTCTCCTAGTTCTTCCTCATGTGAAACCAAAGTCACGCGGCACTATTCCTTCACATCTCAAACTTCTCATGTTTCTAAAACTCTTCTCAAATCCCACACCAAAAACCCTAGCCTTTCCTCCTTGCACCTCAATCCCTCATCCATAAATAAAGCCTCACATCCTCCTCTCCTCAAGTATTCAATGCAAGAGCCAAAGCCTCATGCCCAAAAGCCCTAAGCCTACATGCCTCTTCTCTCTCCTTCATCCTCCCATAGTTGCTGCCCCCTCTCTCTTCTTCCTGCAAGTTAGAAGCAAAATGATGGCGATGGTAGATGGCATCCTTCCATGCATGGCTAGAAGCACAAGTCTTGGGAGAGTAGATTGATCCTTTCAATTTCAATCTTGTACTTTTCTTTTATATAATTAGATGAACTTGTAAGTTTTTCTCTATGAGTTTCAATCAATAAATTTTAGAGTTGCTTTCAAGATTATTGTTCTTAATATTTATATGTTAATCTTTAAATAGTTTATGGGATCATTGGGATGAATCATGATCAGGAGATACAGTCCATGCTTAAGCAAAATAGGTTATCTTAAGAACAACTTATAGATCTATTTATCTATTTGATTTAAGATTCTTCTTGTATTTTAAGTTTGAATAGCTTATACTTTAGGGAGATAAACTATGATCGAGAGATACGATTCGTACCTAAGTGAGATAGGTTATAATCAAAACTAAATACAAGGTATCTTAATCAACCGATCTAATTCTTTTTTTAAAAAAGGAATACCAAGATTGTAGTTAAAGATGAAATCAAAATCCCGAGACATTTTCTTATCTCATACCTTGCTAAACTTTTATTTTCTTTTAATTAAGTAATTCTCTAATCATTGAAATTTGCCAAACTATAGTTTTTTTTTATTTTTATTCATCATTTTTTTATTACCAACTTAGTCTTTTGATCCATGTGGATTCGACACCCGACACATGCTATACTACTAAATAGTTGCATCAGAGTTCTTTTATCTTTTATTACTCTTACAATAAGAGCGCATCAAATTTTGGTGCCATTACCAAAGATCAATAGCATGGTAGTAGCAAAATAAAAAAAAAGAAACAAAAAAAATTACTTTTTATTCTTAATTAATTGCTTTATTTGCTTACTTATCTTTTAGATTATTTGCTTTGTTTATTCCACTCAAACCCAATATTTTATTCTTCTTACTTTAAATAGATGAACAGAAAAAGAAAAAAAAATCCATTGCATAATACTTAACTAAAGTAGAGAAGCAAATTAAAATTTAAAAGCTTTCTAGTTATGCTTGGACATCTTGCTTTGTTTGCATTGCATATCCATAAAATACTTTAAGGACATCACTCATCAATAAGATAAGATGGAGATTTGATCATCCTTCCTTAGTTCAAAAATTATTTTCTTTATATTACATAACCTAGACCTTAACTTAAAATTAATTAGACATTAGCCCTAGGATACTCGAGCTCAATAGGACAAGTACATCTAAGAGTTGGACTAAGGGAGACTCAATCATTGAATTGGTGTCTAGGAAAGTAGTCAAGAAACTACATTCCAAAGAAAGGTGGTTTTCTAATTAGGCCTATTGCTTACGTACGGAGCGCCTCCCATTGATTTTATACTTATCTGACTAATTTAGTGAATTGGTTCGAACTTGGACTGCTCAAAGGTCAACTTGATAGTTAGAAGCTGTCTAGACCTAGGATAACTCTAAGTAGAGTTTTATTGTGTTTATAACTTATTTGTTATTAAAATTTAAACCTAATCAAAGTACTCCTCTCTTTCATCTTTAGATATAGGACTCCTTAGGACTCATCTTTAGAACCCTCTTCTCATCTAAACAAAAAACTTATAAAATTGCAACTTGGAAAATAGAATCTGGTTGACTAGTTAAAATAGATCCAAACCCTACCCTAAGCCAAGTAGTCTTTGAGTCCACCAAGGGTGAACTTGATTATGAACCTCAGGTTCTAAAAGATCTTTGCTATCCGGTTGGGTCAGGCCAACCATCTTGTATCTGACTACCCCAGACTACTATAACCAATTTCGAGATTAAACCTCAAATCATCAACATGCTCCCCAAATTCACCAAAATTGAGGATGCATATATTTTTATTAAAGAATTTGAGAAAGTATATGATACTATGAGGATACACCAACTCTCAAAAGATGCTATTAAACTTAGGCAGATTAATTTCGCCCTTAAGGAGAATGCAAAAAATGGCTATATAGTTTGCCTAACCAGTCAATTGCAATGTGGGATGGCTTTGTAAAAATGTTCTCGAGGAAGTTCTTCTTGTTGGAAAATATATCCTAAAGTTAATCATTTAGGTGATAGATGATTGAAATTAGTATATGAATTATCAAATAATAATAGTTATTTGGTTGATTCATCATAAAAGTTTTATCTTTCTTAATTAAACTCCTAAAATATGATGAAGTCCTTAGAACCATAAATAATTGATAAAGAAGAATTTATCGAATGGTTCTTAAATAGTTCATGATTAAATGATAAGTTATTAATAAGGACAATAACTTACCGAGTGTAGGTCGCTGTATGCCATATGCGTTGGTTGTCCTCATAACCAAGTGGTATGGAGACACTGGTATGGCATCTAGGTGAGATGTAGGAGTACATCTGCACTGAACGTAATTAATATAGCACTCTACTATCAAGAGTAGCTAGCTAAGGCCAATGGATATGTGTACCTCTGACCTGAGATCACCATGGTGACTTGTAAGAAACTCACTATACTTTGATGTTTGACTGCCTATATTTCTAATATAGGCTCGAAAGATTTTTGGATACAGTCAAGTACTTGTAAAGTTGGTGTGTGAGTCATGATGGGATTGACCACTCCTGATTAACTTTAAAAAGAGAATGACTCATTGTATTTTAATTTAGAAAAATCTAGGCCTAGGTAATCCTCATGAGGTATCACGAGATTTATAAAATTTTGAGACATAATAGAGATGACTTGTATGAGTATTTGATAGCATACTCGAAGTCATCTTGAGCATTATTGATCATAGGGATAAATTATACTTTAACCATATGCCATAGGTTCATCGATGTTGCATTGCAATTTTTCGATCTATCCGAATGTTGGGTACCATTGCTAGATGGTCACATTGATTGGTACAAAAAATTAATTTTTATGCTACCAGCTTAGGATTCAAACCTATGGGGTCACACACAATAGGAGTTCCTACCTGATCCGATGGCTGATATTAAGTCTCGATAACCTAGGGCTCTATTGTCAAGAGTCCTACTAGACTGAGATTCTATGATCAAGAGTTCTACGGAACTGAAACTCTGAGTCCTATTTATCCAAAACTCTCTGATCGAGAGTCCTGATGACTTAGAACTTTATGGTCAAGAGTTCTACTGGACTGAAACTCCATGATCAAAAGTTCTAGTGGACTAGAACTCTGAGTTCTACTGTTTTGAGATTCTTTGATTAAGAGTCTCACTAGTCTAGGACTCTGTGATCGTAAGTTTTATTTATTTGGGATACTGGGTTCAAGAGTCCCACTGGTTTGGGACTCTTCAGAAGTTTCATGTTGATGGAACTTTATTGCCCAGACACCCATCTAATTAAAATTTTATATTTATTATAGGATTAATTAGTAATTTGATTGCTAATTAGCTTAATTTGATTGAGCGATAAAAATTTGATCAAGTTCGATCGAATTGGATTCGATTAGGTTTGACCCAATTAGGTCATGAGTTGACCTAATCGCTATGAAAAATTTAACCCTAATTTGATTAGGAATTGGATCTAATTAATTTTTAATTTAATTAAAATTTTATTAGATTGGGTTAAGTCTATTTTTGTTGGGTTTACATGATCCAATTAGGTCTAGATTAATTGATTTGGTTGAAACCAATTAGGACTAAGTCAAATGAGATTTGAATTCAAACTCTCCCTTGCGTCCACCACCTTTGACTTTTCCACCCTATGGCCCATGCCCCTATGGTTTTTATGTGTGTTTTTCTCACACAGATATGTGTAGGTGCACCCCCTTTTTCCTACTTTTGACCTGGTCTAAGCGTTGGATCAGATTGAATTTAAGTTGAATTTTGAATTCAACTTGATGAGGTTGGTTAGGTTGAAATCTCCCAACTCCCTCTCAACCTTATCTACTTTCCATGCCTCCTTATGGCTTCTCATGCTGATTTTTTTGTGCATTCTCCAAGTGGGCACATAGAAAAAGAGTCCTTCTATGCATCAAACACCCTGGAGTGGGTGCTGGAAGTGGATAAGGCTTCCACTTGAATTTTGAATTCAAGTGGAAACCTCTTAACCTCCTTATCCTATCCACATGCCATTCCCACTATTTTGTCGCCCATAAAAGATCAAATTTTTTGGGGCGAGAATGGGAATACATGAGATATCTGAGAAGGGGTGCAAGAGGTTTCTTAGAGAGAGAAAAATTCCATGATGGAAAAAAGTTGTGTGTGGAAAAGTCCAGAGGGAGAGAAAAGTATTCCTGTGCTAGTTATTCTTCTCACATCTCTTCCTTTAAATTTTTTTCCTTTCTAGTCACCCACTTTAGATGGGATCTGAGTGAGGTGTGTGTAGATAGGAGAGTACACTTCCCACGAAAAATTGTTTCACGGGCAAATACCAATGGGAGTGGGTGTGGGACTATTTTCGAGCATCAGGGTTTTCTAGGTGAGTGAAACCCTAGAGTTGGGATTTAGGGTTCAGGTGGAGAGATTAAGTGCTGCGAGCATCAGATCATCACCAAATTTGAAACATCGCTTCATCATCCTCAAAAGCATATATTTCAATTTTTAGAGTATCTGAGAGATCAAAAATAGGATGATCAATTAGATCGATCAAGATTAGCTATCGAAGGCCTCGATGAGGAGCTAGCACTCCGATGGAGCTGATCTGGATTAGGAGCTCCATATGGATCAACCGTAGAGTTTAGACAGGTGTGCAGCTATAGCATAATGCTAGAGTATATTTTGATAGATTCAGATCATGGAGATTGGCTACCCGTGCATAGATTTTGAGTTCTAAACTCGAATCAGTCAGCAAATATGATTTGCTAATTGATCGCATTTAAATTTTGAATTACATATTAGTATGTCTAGATCCTGAGTAGGATAATTAATTAGATCAATGGATGCTGTAGAATTAATATTAGATTAATTTTAGCTTCTACTATAATAAATTCAAAAATTTTTTTTCAAAAAGTATGCCCTAAATTCTACTCGATTTTCTACAGTGGTATCAGAACAAGGGTTGCTTGACATGTTCTAATATGTAATTAAGAAAATTAAATGCTTACATATTTGATATGTTAGACCCAGATAGCTTAGTAATCAAGGGTGAATGAGTTACCAAGCCATCCGATCATAAGAGATAAAGTATAGTTTAAAGGCCATCTCCTCCCATTCAGTGGGGATTCCTTATGGCGGTAGGGATGCCACCGTAAATTCATTCATTAAGATGAACAGTAAAAAGATTTTTATTATTAAAATTATTTTAATATGATAATTAAATATGAATATGTTAGATTAGATCTAAATAGATTTATAGTTTAGTTATGCTTGATTTTCTATTTAAAACTATTAATAGGTTGTTGTTTGAGAAATGAGCCGATTCATTTCTGAAATAAGTCGATCCATTTGAAAAATAAAAATAAAAAACTTTTAAAATTTAAAAATTATTTTTGAAATATCGAACCCCAACCCATCAGTCCAAAAACTTAATTAAAAGAATTAAGTATTATTCATAGAATCTAGAATTATGAATTAAAGATTCTAAGACAAATGCATTAGCTATGGGTTAAAGGGTTACATGAATTAGGTCCATTAATTGGATTAGACCTAAGGTTAGTTAAAGAATGGATTAATCTAAAGTAATTGATCAAATCTAACCAAGTATTAAATTAGATTAGGTCAAGGACACTCTATACTCAACTTCAATAGTTGTAGTTGAATGAGTCCATGTCTTTAACAATGAACAAAATGGACTTGATTCATGGTTATGCGGTCAAGTCCAAATTTACTAGGTTGATTAATTAAACCTAATTAATGGTTGGTGTCTAAGGTAAGTTTGGCAGTTTAGATTAGTGATTTTTAATTGGGAGCTACTTGCACTGATTTGATCTTTGACGAGTTAATGGCATATCCCTTCCACTGATCTCACTTACCTGGCCGACATGGTCGATTAGAGTTTGATTTAGATCACTTGGTGATTCGGACTGACCTATGTTATTAGGAATCAGTTTGACTGATTTCAATCAATGAGATTGATATAGGTGCCCATGGATCAAAATTGATCCTAATCCTTATCAGTGACTTGTAAAGTCAGTGGGAGGACTTGACTTGGTGAAGTCAGTGGGAGCAAATTGGTCCATGCCCTTTCTATCATTAAATCACTAATAATTTAAATTCTCTAAAATTATTAGATCCTTAAAATGATAAAATTATGGGAATAACTGAGTCATAGCCTCTCATTAAGGTATTTGATAATGGGTTCATTAACTCAATAATCATTGGAGATCCAAAGGTCTGGTGCTTGTTTACTAATGAAATTATCATCCATCATATGATGACTTGGATGTATCTCTCTAATGGTGGTTAGGTTGGCCAACCAAAGTTGGACTTAATCATTCGTTGGTTAGATGCACTAAGTATGGTCATATTAATGGTTGGACCAAACCAGATTCTTGTAGTGAAAGCCAAAGCCTACTGATTAAATTTTTAAGGTAAAATTAAATTACTAAAAATTATTTAGAGAAATAATTAGTTATGAACCTACCTTTAGATGTACATGGGTTGACCAGCCAAAGTTGGACTTGTGTGCAGTCTATGTGGATTTTAGTACCTATTAGAAAATTAAAGTAATTCCTCAAATTGGAGGTGAGGCTACCAATTTGATTAAAATAGTGGGAGAATCTTAAGACTAAAGTCAAAATCTCTAGGCTTAATATAATTCATATACTTTGGTCTATGTTCTCTTTTCTCATAGAATAAGTTTAAATCCTAATTGCTCCAATCATTGTTAGACAGTGATAACTTATGGGACTCAACTTCGATAATTAGTATCGAAAGTTGAATTTGATTCGGCAATATGAATGGGTTCGTATTGGAACTTCTAAGCCTAGTTAAAATAATTAATCCAAAATTCATCCAAATCAGGCATAGTGCTTCTACTGTTAGAAGCTGGATCATAGGATGAAGAATTCTCTTACTTTTCTTGACCATAACAGACTGAACAAGAGAAAGGAGTAAGAGTTGCTCATTAAGGATGTTATATGATAACACCTTAAAATTTTTTTATATGTAATTCTACTACTTGGGTATTAGATACTAGTGGTCTTATGCAATTTGTTACAAGAACTTTTGAAAAGTGGAATGTTTGAAAATGGTAAGAGATACCTGAACATTAGGGATGGAAGTCCTATTCCAATCCTAGCTTTAGAAATTGTCAAGCTTATTTTTAAAAGATGTCATTTTGAGTGAATGTCACCATCATCTATCGTTTATGATAAATATGATCTCTGTTGACATTCTGATCAGAGATGGTTATAATTTGTCAATAAAAAAAGATTATTATGATATTATTATAAATAATATTATAATAATACATGGATAATAAAAAAATAATATTTAATATTTATACAGCCTGTTAAGTATAATGTATATATTTAATAAACACCCAAGTTAGATTATGTCATGGATGTCTATATTTGGCATTATTGGCTTAAGAACAGGATAAAAATATTAGCTTGAGTGGAAAACTTGACATCAATGGTTGTGAATCGTTGATAACCTATGAGTCTTATCTTCTTGGAAAGATAACAAAGTCATCTTTTACTAAAAATGATGAAGGAGCCGATAAAGTTCTAGGTCTCATACATAGTGATGTATATGGACCTATGAACATAAGTGCCAAAGGAAGATGTTAATATTTCATTTTAAATGACCTATCTGAGCATGGGTGCATCTGGCTTGAATCATTTGAAATATTCAAATAATTCAATAATGAAATAGAAAAATAAATTGAATAAGGTATTAAAATTTTTTGATCAGATCGAGGAGGCGAATACTTATCCAGTGAGTTTGTGACATATCTAGGAGAGAATTGAATTCTCTCTCAGTGAATTTTTTTAGAACATAGTGTATCTAAAAGAAAAAATTAAATTTTATTAGACATGGTTCAATCCATGATATGATTCACTAGTCTACCTATTTCCGGGTTATGCTTTACTGACTACTTATTTTACTCTAAAAAAAGATTCTAAGTAAATCTATCACATAGACTCCATATGAGATATAGATTGGGCATAGATCTAGACTCTCTCACTTTCGAGTTTAGAGTCGATCGGCCTATGTCAAATATTTGCACACAGATAAACTTGGATCCTGATCCAATAAGTATTTAAGGGTTATTAATTCTACCATACTGAAGAATATAAGATGTTTATCAGCAGAAGGACATTTCTTTTGGAAAGGAGTTTCTTAGAGAAGGAACTGGTGCTTGTCAAGTTGAATTTAGAAAAGTTTGATTGGTAGAAAAGAACCATCATAGTCTAGTAAACCTATAGAACCAGATTTGATTAGATCAAATCCAGAGCCCATTAAAGTATCACCTTTAAGAAGATCCAGTAGAGTACCGCGTTAGCCAGATAGATATTTCAGTATCTAGGTCCAGGATGGCGATTTCATTGAGCTCGATGAGAACAACAAGGATCGATCACCTATAGGAATACAATGTGGTGGTCTGACTCTGAGAAGTAGCTTGGAGCCACATTATCCAAATTGAAATCCATGGAAATCAATAGTGTATGGACACTAGTTGATTCACCTGAAGGGATAAAATCTATTAGGTGTGAATGGATTTTCAAAAGAATCAGAGTAACGCAGATGTGAAGGTAAAGACCTTAAAGCCCATTTGGCTATTACCTCAGAATTCGAACATATATTTTGAATGTATGCCTTTGTTATGAACAAAGATAAATCTTGCATTTATAATTGGATAAAATATTCTATAGTGTTATTCCTTGTGTTGTTTGAGGATGAAATTCTCTTAATCGGAAATGGTATTCCAGCATTGCAAAGAATGAAGATTTAACTATCATCTTATTTCTCCATGTATGAGACTAGACATGGTATACTCACTAAAGGTAGTGAGCAGATACCAGTCTGATCCAAGTGAGAGCCACTGAATGATTGTATAGACAATCCCTAAGTATTTGAAAAATACTAGGGTCCAGTGATTCAAATATGAAAGTACTGACTTAAAACATGTGGATGTTTAGATTTAAGTCAGAATAAGATGATAATAAGAAAATATTAGATCATACCCTAATTATAGGAGCAATCTATTGGAAAGATTCCAAGCAGGATACTATAGCCTATTCAGTTAGTGATGTAGAGTACATCATGGCATTTGTTGCTGCCATGTAAGCTGTATAGTTGCTGAGGTTCATTAGCAGGTTGGGAGTGGCACCCTCCACCGTTAGTCCAGTCCTATCATAGTATTGGAGCCATAACTCAGGCTAAAGAACCCAAAGATCAGCATATTCTGTATCGCTTTCACCTCAGATATTAGATCTGGGTGACGACGATCTTTAGAAGATCGATGTAAAAGGAGAACTTGACTAACTCATTTGCTAAGGCCTCGAAATTAAGGAGTTCTACGAACTCAAGTGGAAGATAGGATATTTGATATCATTCTGATTGGCTTTAGTCCAAGTGAAAGTTATTGAAAAATGTATCTTAAAGTCAATCATTTAAGTGATAGATGATTGGAATTAGTATATGAATTATCTAATAATAATAGTTATCTGGCTGATTCATTATAAAAGTTCTATCTTCCTTAATTAAACTCCTAAAATATGATGAAGTCCTTAAAATCACAAATAATCAATAAATAAGAATTTATCGAATGATTTTTAAATAGTTCATGATCAAATGATAAGTTATTAATAAGAACAATAACTTATCGAGTGTAGGACGCTGTATGCCATATGCGTTGGTTGTCCTCATAACCAAGTAGTGTAGAGATATTGGTATGGCATCCAGATGAGATGTAGGAGTACATCTACATTGAATGTGACCAATGTAGCACTCTACTGTCAAGAGTAGCTAGCTAAGGCCAATGGGTATAAGTGTCCTCCAATCTGAGATCATCAGATGACTTGCAAGCAACTCATTGTACTTTGGTGCTGGACTATCTGTATTTCTAATATAGGTTCGAAAAATTTTTAGGTACAGTCAAGTACTTGTAAAGTTAGTGTGTGAGTCAAGATAAGATTGACCACACTTGATTAACTTCAGGAAGAGAATGACTTACTGTGTTTTAATTTAGCAAAACCTAGGCATGGGTAATCCTCGTGAGGTTTCACAGAATTTGCAAAATTTTGAGATACAATAGAGATGACTTGTATGAGTGTTTGATAATATACTTGAAGTCATCTTGAGCATTATTGGTTATAGGGATGAATTATACATTAACCATATTGTAGAAATCAGATCTAGGATTTCAGGGCTAGATCTTGAAACTTTTTCTAGATCAGTAGTGAAAGACTCAAAATTAATCTAATTAATTTTAAATATCAGATAATCCCTAGATTTAAGATCATATTATATGATTATTGCATGGCATTTAAATCTAAAATTAAAAATAAACAAGAAGGAAAGGTTGATCACATCAACCTAGATCTACACTACATCTCATGCATGTATGAAAAAAAATAATAGATCACATCTATTACTTGAGCGAGTTTAGATGTTCTAACTCGCTGATCTAGACTTGATGATGAAGTTATAAGCTGTACACATGTCCAGCCTCTAGGAGTCATCCACACGAGCCTACGATCATGATCAAAAATCCAGATGCTGAAAATCAGCACAGTATGCTAGTACTACGTTGATCTTTTCTTGATGATTGATCAGATACCTCCTTTCTTCTAGATTGGACTCTTTCAAAGAAGAAAAGAAGGAGAAGAGGTTTTAGATATGAGACACTCTTAGAAAACCTAAGGAAGAAGGAAGGAAAGAGATGAACACAGCAGCCCTAGAAGAAGACCCTCTTCTTCTTCTCTTTGCTCTCACCTAGACACCTAGTTTTGTGTCTATTGAATCTCAACGCCCAGAGGTTATCTCTATCTGATTTTCATTACCTCAAAGTCCTCCCAATGGTCTATAACCCACAAAAATTTCAAGCCAAAATTCATTCAAAATATATAAGAAAAAAAGAGTCCTTGTCTAAGTCAAATACTAAACAAGGAAAAGGTGAAATAGGGCAAGTCAAGGGGCATTCAACTCTTGGACGCCCCCTCAATTTTTGGCATGTAGCAGCAAGGAAAGGTGCACACGAAAAGGAGTTTCTCATGTGGAATAAGAGAGAAATTAATTGGGAGAGGGGACAGCACCTTTTGGGAAGAGTTTGGATTTGTTAGGATTATATCTCATAGAACCCAATATCAAAATAAACTCCTTTGACTTGGTCTTCTACCCAATTACCATATGAGAAAGAGAGGAAGAGAGGGGGCGTACATGAAGATCAGAAAGAAAAGAATTTTTCATGAAAAATATCAAACAAAATATGCATGGGGGGTGTTGGGAATAAGGTGGCCCAAGGAGGAATCCTAGTCTTACTAGGATTCTATCCATGACTTGGTCAAAGTGGTTTCTTAAACCAAATTAAACCAAAATCAACTCAACCAAATTAAATTAGGTTCTAATCCAATTAGTGATTCAATTAAATTAGATTAAATTTAATTTAATTTTAATTTAATTTTTTAATCAAATTAGAAAATTTGGTTGACCTAAGTCCTAGTTAGACTAGGACTTATTTTTCCTTGCACTTGACTTATCCAATAAGTCAATTGGATATGTTCCAATCAAGCCCAAACTAAATATAATTAAATCATATTTAATTACACAATCTCAATCCTTTGGCTTAATCAAATTAAGCCAATTAGCAATTAAATTTTTAATCAATCCTCCTGCAATACTTGCACTAGGTTAAACATCAATCATATTGATTGTTTAACCCTAGAATGATTCTCAATCATTGATCAACCATCCGATCAGATCATGAGCTTTAATGTATGTGACCTCATAGATCCAAACCTATACTGGTATTATAGAAATAAATTTTTATATCAATCGAAGTGACTATCTAGCAATGATACCCGACGGTCGGATAGGTTGAATGTGTAGAACACCATCCTTAGAATCCATGCGGATATGGTTTCCATATAATTCATCTCCTTGACCAAAATACTCATAGAACACCTCAGTGTTCAACTGTCAACTCTGATCAGATTATCTACATTGTATTTCAAAATATCAAATCCATCTAATGGATTACCCTGGCTAAGGTTTTGCTATATTGAAATATAGTGATACATTCTTCTCCAACTCTTGGAGTGGTCAATCCCATCTTGATCACACACCAACTTTGCAAGTACCTGACTGTGCCCAGAAGTCTTCCATTATTGAATTAGAAATTTAGTTAGTCCGATACCAAAGCATAGTGAGTTGCTTGCAAGTCACTTAGGTGATCTCAGGTCTAAGGGATATTTATATCTATATCCCATCAGACACATCCTCGATAGCAGAATGCTCTAGAGTTGGTCACGTTCAATGATGATGTACCCATACATCTCACTTGTATGCCATATCAGTATCTTCATACTCCTTGGTTAAGAGGATAACTAACCTATATGGCATATAATGACCTATGCTCGACAGACACTATCGTCCTATTTAACAGCCTATCTTTTGGTCGTAAACTGATTTAAGGACTAATCAATAAATCCTCTCTTTATCAAAAATAAATAGTCCTAAGGACTTCATCACAAAAATGGAGTTTGTTAGAAGATGAAGACTTATGATGAAAATATGCCAAAGTATTTTATTTATCAATGATCAATTACAAATACAAAATAGCTCAACCATTAACAGGCTAATGATTCGCTTTTGGGAGACAATTTCCAACAACTCCCACTTATTCTAAAGCCACTTAGTATAGTATCTAATATCCATCTTTGACTTATGGTTGTCGAACTCTTTGATTCCAGGGCTTTAGTGATGGGGTCGGTTAGGTTCTCCTTTCCATTGATCTTCTGAAGATCGATGTCACCACGATCCTTGATCTCATAGACCAGATGGAAATGGTGTAGAATGTGTTTTATCCACTGGTGTGCCTTCAGTTCCTTTGCTTGAGCTATGATGCTAGTGCTGTTGTAGTGGAGCAGGATTGGACCATCAATGGAGGGAGCTACTCCAAGCTCGGTGATGAACTTTTTTAGCCATAAATTTTTTTGCTGCATCTGACGCTGCCATGTACTCTGCTTCACAAACAGAGTCTGTCACTGTATGCTGCTTAAATTTTTTTCAGTAGATAGCTCCACCATTTAGAGTAAAGATATATCCTGACACGCTTTTACTATCATGATGGTCAGATTGAAAGCTAGAGTCTGTAAACCCCACCAGTTTTAGATCTGACTCACCATAAACCAACCATTGGTCTTTAGTATTTTTTAAATACTTAAGGATGGTTTTAACCACCTTCTAGTGATTTTCTCTAGGGTCAGACTGATATCTACTCACTACTCCTAGTGAGTATGCCACGTCTGGTCTCGTACATGTCATTGCATACATGATAGACTCCACTGTCGAAGCATATGTGATTCTACTCATATGCTCTCTCTCTTTAGGAGTTGTCGGACAATCCTTCTTAGAGAGTGAAATTTTTTGATCTATCGAGAGATAGCCCTTTTTGAAATTCTCCATGCTAAACCTCTTCAGCATAGTTTCTATATACGTGGACTGGAATACACCAAGCATCCTTTTAGATCTATCCCTATAGATCTTCATCCCTAAGATGTAGGATGCTTCACCCAAGTCCTTCATAGAGAACTATGATGACAATCAAATTTTTATTTCCTGCAGTACGAGGATGTCATTCCTGATTCCACATACAAAATAAGGAATACCACTACTAGACCATTTGCCCATTTGTAAATGTAGGGTTCTTCTCCGTTCTTAACAAAGCCATACATTTTGATCACTTTATCAAAATGCATGTTCCAACTCCGAAATGCTTGCTTCAATTCATAAATAGATCTCTAAAGCCTGCACACCTTGGATTCATATATGGATGTGAAACCTCAGATTGTATCATATACACCTCTTCGGTCAGCTCTCCATTTAGGAAAGCTGTCTTCACATCCAACTATCGAATCTCATAGTCCAGGTGGACAACTATTGCAAGCATTATCTGAATGAATTTGAGCATTGCCACTAAGGAGAATGTCTCATCATAGTTAATATGATAATGTTGATGATACCCCTTAAAAATCAGATGGGCTTTATAGGTCTCCACCTTTCCATCTGTGCCTCTTTTCCTTTTGAATATCCATTTACACCCAATGGATTTAACTCCTTTAGGTGGGTCAACTAATGTCTATACATCATTGACCTTCATGGAATCCATTTTGGATCTTATGGCTTCTAGCCATTTCTCAGAGTCGGATCTCTGCATAGCATCCATGTAAGTGATCGGATCCTCATCATTCTCATCAAGTTTGATGGGATCACCATGGCATGGTACTCTAGCAGATTGCCTTAATGGTGTAGGTTTACTAGGCTTCGAATTTGATTTGATTAAATCCGACTTAGGTTCAGCATTCTGTGTCAGACTTTCTACCTGTTGAACTCATCAAGTTCAACCTTAGAGGCAACAATTTCTTCACTAAGGAACTTTTTTCTAAAAAGGTTGTCCTAAGGTTGATGAACACCTTTTGTTCATCAACAAGGTAGAAATAGTATCTTTTGGTCTCTTTTGAGTACCTTATAAATGCACATCGTCAGACCTAGGTCCAAGTTTATCTGTAATTAATCATTTGACACAAGCTGGGCACCCCCAAACTCTGAGGTGTGAAAGTGCTGGCTTACGTCCTGTCCATATCTTATATGGAGTTTTAACCACAGATTTACTTGAAACCCTATTTAAAAGATAGCAAGTCGATTCAAGTGCATATCCCTAGAGGGATATCGGCAAGCTGGCAAAACCCATCATGGATCGGACTATGTCTAACAGAGTCTAATTTCTCCTTTTAGATACACCATTATGCTGTGGTGTTTCTAGAGAAGTCCATTGGGAGAGAATCCTATTTTCTCCTAGATATGTGAGAAACTCATCAAAAATGTATTCCCCTCCTCAGTCAGATCGAAGAGTTTTAATACTCTTTCCAATTTATTTTGTACTTCACTTCAAAATTATTTGAACATTTGAAAAGAATTCAACTTATATTTCATTAGATAGACATATCCATATCTGGATGGATCATCTGTGAGAGTAATGAGTAGATATATCCACCTCTGACACTTGTGCTTATTGGTCCACATACATCAATATGTACTAGACCTAAGAGCTCAGTGGCTCTCTCACCTTTTTTAGTAAAAGGTGACTTGGTTATTTTACCAAGAAGATAGAATTCACAAGTTGAAAGTGATTCACAATCACTAAGTTCGAGGATACCCTCTTGAGCCAACCTACTTATCCTGTTCTTGTTTATATGACCTAGCCTATAGTGCCATAAGTAGATATCTGTCATATTATCTAGTCTAGGATGTTTGTCAATTGAATAAACTACATTAACAGATTGTGATAACATATATACACCATTATTTAATTATCCATAGAAAGCAGTAACACCATTCATAATGATATTATAAACTCGTTTCTTTATTAAAATTTCATAATTGTTCATGGCCAAAAGGCCTATAGAAATGATATTTAAAAAAAAAACTAGGATAAAAATGATAATCAATAAGAACAACAGTATGAAATTCTAATACAAGTTTGAAAATTTCTAAAGCTAGAATTAAAACTGATCTTCCATCTCCAATGTTCAGAAATCTTTCATCTTGTTTGAATCTTCTACTGATTTGCAATCCCTGCAATGAATTGCAAATATGATAAGGGCTTCTATTATCCAATATCCAGTCAGTAATATCATAAATAAAAAAATTATAAGGAGTTATCATATAAATACCTTATCCAGCAATCACTTACTTCTTCCTCTATCTGTTCGGATCCAAGGAGGTAATGTACCGAGGATAGTTTCTCTTTCAGTGCCCCTGCTTCTTGCAAAAAAAGGCATTCAGCTTAACTCTTATCAGGCTTGATTTTTTTGGTCTGGCCCTGCACAGATGTCCTAGCCTAAACTTGCACCCTTTTAGCTTTCTTCTTCTTGTTCTTCTTCCCTTCTCAAAGGGTCGAGAATGAGAAGATGAACCTCCCACTAAGTTCACTGACTTCTTATGGAGCTAGTGATCCTTCTCAAAGTTCTGAAGTAATCCCAGTAACTCATGGTAGTCAACTTCAGACTTTGACATTCTATAATATGTAAGGAATGGGAGATAAGACTTGGGCATCGAGTTCAGTATTGCATCTTTCCTAAGCTATTTATGCAAGAAAAAGCTGAGCTTGCTCAAGCACTCTATCAGCTCAATCATGTACAGTACATGATCAGTGACAGAGGCTCTATC